>SJXQ01007068.1:99269-211871 GCA_006408695.1 Aepyceros melampus
ACTCAAATTCACCATGATGCTCCACTCTCCCCGGCCCTGCCCAGCCCTGCCCTGCTGGCTTCTGCGTGCCCAGTCCCCTCAGTCCTTCTGTAGCCACAGGCTGTGTGTTCCCACCCACCCATTAGACTATATTTTGCTCGATCCAATCTTCTCTGAACGGTACTTTCAGAATGCCCAGCAGGGTGCAGAGGGACTGGTGAGTGGATCACCTCCATTCCTCTCTTCTGCCCCAGTCTTCTGAGTGCTAGCTCATTGACCAGCCCCACGGTGACTGACAACTGACCCTGTCTGTACACTACAAGGGAAGAACCCTAGGCTCAGAGATGTGGCAGCACTTGCCCAGGATCACAGACCACCTCCCAACTGGGGCTGGGCAGTGTAACTCTGCTGGAGAGCTACCCTCACCTGGCTCACCACGCTCTGTGCTCTGTCCTGAAGCACTAAGCACAACTTGATGACCAGATGTGGGTCCCAAGAACTCTGCAGGACACGAGCAGAGCCAGAGGCCCCCAGCAGCAAGGGAGTGTGAGGAGGCCCTGCCTCTGTAGATGGGTGCCCATTCCCTCAGGACCCAGAGGCAGACACTTACCTCCTTGCCTTGCTTGGAGAGGTGAGAAATCCTCCTCTTCTGCCCGGGAAACAGTGTGGTCAGGCCTGAATGCCCCTTGTCCTCAGTCTTCTCCTCCTTGGGGGGCTGAGACACAGATCTGTCCCTCAGCGAGCACCCCCCACACCAGCCACAGCTCCTCTCACTCGTCCTGGCCTGGGGTACACCCAGGCCTGAGACAGGAGCAGGTGGGAAGACACTAACTGGCTGCCCGGCTGGAGAAGGGGGTTTCAGGGTTCTCACCTCCCCCCAGAAGGTGCACAGGCCCTGCCTCCAGGTGAGGACATAGACTTGGCACCTGGGCCCATGTCTCAAGGCCCCCAGAGGGCGAGTTCTGCAGACCACCCAGCCCACACTTCCGCCCAGCCAGCACAGGGACCGCTGCAGGTTCACAATTGTGGGAATAAAGGAAGAATGAGAAAAGCAGAGGGCCAGGAACAGGGAGGGGCACTGAGGGGGGAGGAGGGGGTGGGGCAAGGGTCCCGCTAGGGATCCCCCTGCAGCTGCAGGTTGCCTGTGGGACTGGCTGTGCCAGCTCTGCTCAGAGCAAAGCTCCCTCTGGTGGTGAGGTGGGGACACTGCAGCAGGAAACCAGAAGGGTGGAGGCTGGCTGAGTTTGGGGGTCTGAGAGGGAAGAGATGTGTATAAGAGAGAGCTCCTGGAGGGGTTTAGAAGCAGCAGCAAGGACACCCAGGGAGTTGGTCAGATAGCAGGGGCTCCCACCCAGGGAAACCGAATTCTCTGCATCTGGATGAGCCTTCAGGGGCTGCACAGCCCTGCTCCCTTTGCATGGCTAAGCCCCATGTTTATCGGACCATTGGGGTGTAACAGCTTTAAGACAAGCCCAAGTCAGAGGACAGTAGCCTCAGGGTGGGAGGGGAGGAAACCCAGCCCCAACCCCTGCCCCAGATCCACTGGTTTGACTGGAGGGTTGAGGGCCTCCAGAACCACCCCTCATTAACACCTTGTGAGGTGCCACACCTGGGTGAGAGCCTCCTAGACCAGGCCAGCAGGGGAGGCGTGGAGAGTCACTCTGAGAACAGACAGGGAAGGGAAGAAGCCACCCTCAGTCTCCCCAGGGTAGCCCTGCCAGGCACCTCCCACTAGCATCAGGGCTGCTTCACAGATAAGCACAGACATCCAGCCAGCACCGCTCGAGGCCACAGTCCCCGGCAGAGCAGGAGCCAGGCCGGGGCTGTCCCTGCTGGTGGCAGCATCCCCCAGCCTCTGGGACCCACCTGCAGCCAGGAGGGGGTTGGGAACATGGGCGATCCTCCGCTTCTCTCCTGATTGGGGGTCTGAGAGGGAAGAGAGGGGAAAGGAAGGGAAGGGGGGCTGCAAGGAATATGGAAGCCGTGAGAGAGGCAGGGGAGAAGCAGTATCAGGAGCGGGCAAGTGGTAGCCATCCAGGGGTCTGAATTATGAGTTGAGAGGCTGGCGCTGAGAAAGCCATCTCCACTGCGTGCCGGGACTCTGGTCATGGGAGTCAGGGAGGTGCCTGGCTTGCTTGCCCTCACCTGCCGGGCCAGGCGGCCCTTGTCCTCAGTCTTGACGGCCGTTGACTCGTTGAAGATACGCAGGCACTCCTCCATGGGGTCGGAGTCAAAGTCAACCTCCTTTTCCAGGGCCGAGTAGTCCACGTCAGAGCCCGCCCCTGAGGACGATGAGGAGGAGGGGGGTGGGGAGGCCTTGAGGCGCTTGGGTGGCCCCCGTGCAGCCAACAGACCCAGGCTGGAGTCCGAGTCTGAGTCTGAGTCCGAGTCCGAGTCCGAGTCCGAGTCCGAGTCCGAGCTGGAGCTGAGGCTGGGGGGAGCAGGAGGCCGGGTGGCCGGCGTCTGGGGCCGTGGGTCCTCATCCTCACTCTCATCCCCAAAGAGCTCGGCGTGGCTCAGGGTCCGCCTGGGCAGCTTGGGGGCGTCCCGGGGGGCGCCCTCGTCCAGCGAGTGGGCCTTCCTCTCTGCCAGCTTCCCTGACAGGGTCTTCCCAGCTATCCTATCTGATGGTTGGCGGGCTGCCCCCTGTGCGGGGCTTGGCAGCGGTCCTGGCCATTCAGGTCGGCCTTTCCCTGAGCTGGCCACCAGAGTGGCTGAAGATGGCTTTTTCTTGGTCCCTTGGGGCCGCTCTGCCTTGTGCCAGGGGCTGCCGGCCTGCGGGCCCCTCTTGTCTGCAGCAGGTTTCTCAGCCGGCCTCCCTCGTACACCATCCTTACCCTTATCTGTCTTCCGGACGCTGTCTTGTGGCTGGCGGTGGGTGGCACCCCACTTTTCTTCTTAGGCCTCCCCTCCTTGGGGCTGCTGCGCTCTGGCGCAGCCCTGGATGGTGAGCTGGGCTTAGCCAGGGGTGGCCTGCCCGGGCTCCGATGAGGTGGCCCGAGATCCTCCACGTCACACTGCACCGCCATCTCCTTGGTCTCCCGAAGGCTGCCCTCCTCCAGTTCAGGGCCCTCCCTGGAGCCTGGCTTCCCCAGGGCCTTGCTCTCAGCGCCCCCTTGAGCTCTTGGGGGGCTGGTGGTGATGGGTTTGTCACCTGGAGCAACAACAGCATCATCGTCCGAGTCCGAGAACCTGGCGTCACAGCTGCCAAAGGGGTCACAGGGCTTCTTGGGTGCAGGTGTGTAGGGCTCGCTGCCACGGGAGCTCCGGGGCCGCTTGGGGGCCCTTTCGTCCTTGGTGCTGGCCCTGCTGAGCAGGCGGGCAGAGAAGTTGGACAGGGGGTCATACTCCAGGTCTGTAGACGGCTTAGAGTTGTCCACCACGTACTTACTGCTGGAGACGGGGCGGCCGTACCGCCGGGGTTGGCCCACGACCTTGGGGACATACTCAAGGGCGCCGCCACCCCCTCCACCATGGCCCTGAGCCCGGTCTGGAGAGGCCAGTGAGTACTTGCAGCCAGGCTCAGCAGTGGCAGCCAGTGGGGTGGGCTGATAGCTGGCATCGGGGCTCAAAAGGCCACAGCCGCTGGGGTTGTAATCGAAAGACAGTGGGAAGGCATCCCCGTCCAGGCTGGTGGCCGGGCAGGCAGCAGGGCCATGAGGTGCCAGGACGGGGGCCTCGGCCGAACCGCACTCCCGGGCCGTTTCCAGGAGCTCCTGGTAGCGTCTCTGCTCCAGCTCCACCTCAGAGCGCACAGCCTCAATGGCCTGGTTGACCAGCTCCAGCTCCAGGATGTCTGAGTGGGAATCAATGCCTCTGCCCAGGGCGCCATTCTCCCTCTGTGCAGGGGGCTTGGGCAGCTCAGGGTTGTACGGGTCATAACGAGCCCTGAAATGGAGAGAAACAGCCATGAGAAGGCTAGTGCAGCAGCAGCCACCTGAGCCGGTGACCGGCCACTGCCTAATCCCAGGCCTTGACCCTTGGGGCCAGCAGGAAGAGCAGAGAACCAGCCTTCCAGAACCTGCCAGGGCCAGGTCTATGGCCGACCACACAGAAGCTCTGGTAGCAAATCAAGGATCCTGGAGGGTCCCTCCGTGCAGGTCCTGCCACCAACTGGGGTGTGGGGCGCAGAGCCTGGGGTCTTCCTGACCTGGAACATGGATGGTGAGGTCTGGGGAGCTGGGCAAAAATGGGCTTCCTACATGGCTCAGCCCATGCTTAAGCCATACCACGCAGCTCCCTGAAGCCAGGGAGGCAGGACGACACTGGCAGAAGGCCAGCCAGCCAGCCAGCCAGGGCCAAGAGCACAGAGCACAGAGCTGTCCGACTAGGGGGCAGGGAGCAGAAGGTGGGCCCAACACAGCCCACCAAGAGCAGCAGGCAGACATGCACAGCCCTGCCTGGTGCCTGTGCATTTAAGGCTCTGTCCTCCTACAAGCTTTCTCGCCCACAGAAAAGTCCACCAGTGGCACATATACCAGTGAGGACGTGGAAAGTCCTGAAGGGTCGACTGTGAGGAGGTAGCAGCTGGAGTGTACGCAGGACAACACGGCAAAGTTCACAGGGGAAGCAAGGCATGCTGTCCCCAGAACGATGCCAAAGTTTAAGATGTTCAGACAACGGGTGACATTGGGGAAGCACAGTGGGGTGGATGGCAAGGCAGGCATGGAAGACTCATGTCTGCATCAGAACAGGGATGGTGGGGCAGCTGGCGGGGCAGGCAGCTGCTGTTATTGACCCGCCTTCAGGGTACAGTACACAGGAGCAGCCCAGCACCTCGCAAGCTGGCAGGGACCTCACAGGAGACTCCCTTATGGACAAAGGTGCAAAGCTTCTCCGTAAGATGTGAGCAGGTAAAGCCCAATGCCCCCAGAAGTGAGCATTCAACTAGATTCAATTATTTCAAATTTAAAATGGTTCCTGGTTAGAGCATCTCCCGGACACGAGTCTGTGAAACTCTGAAGAAAAAGTGACTTGTTCTGATGCTTGGCCATGCTCCAGGAGCCTCAGGATGGAACCAGCTGTGCCCCCACTCTGGGCTTGACCTCCAGAACCGCCAGAGGAAACCCTGTGCTCTTCTAAGGTACCTGGTGAGGAGGGCTCTTACTGCAGAAGCCCCAGGAAATGCAAACACCCCTGAGAGGGGATGCACAGGAGAACTGGCGCTGCTGCAGGACAGGGTGGGTAGCTGGGCTGCTGGAGGACCAGGGGGCCAGAGGTGCAGGTTCCATCACAGACCTACTGTTTGTCTTTTACCCTGGAACCTATTTCTCAAGTGACACTTGAGAGGACATGTGTGTCTGTGCTTCAGACCACCCCAGACACACCCAGCCTGCAGGTTCTAGACAGGGTGGCAAAACCGAGTCGCAAAGGCCACAGCGGGACTGGGTGCTGGTGACTGGTCAGAACACAGAGCCACTTGCCCCTCTGCCCCAGAAGAGGTTCAGGATGAAGCGACCATCCAGAGGTCCAGAAACCCCTAAGGGCAGGATCCAGGGCTCTCCCCACAGCTGACCCTAACCCACACCGGGCCCACAGGCACTACCACAGACTGACCCCAGCCACTTGCAGCCCGTATGAACAGAAGAGCCAGTGCTCTCCCCTCCCCTGGAAGTCTCGGATGCCCAGCAGAGTGGAGCACCCAGAACATAAGCTGGGGGGCGCTGACGGGGCATGTCAGCAAAGGGTGGGCTGGGTCCTGGAAGTCTTGGGGGAACTCCAGCCTCAACCCCCCTCACTCCCTGACCTCCCTCCTCCTGAGGCTGAGATGGCTCCCAGCAGCAGGGCTCATCTGGGGGAAATGCCCCTCGCCCCGGAGGGAGTGGGGTTCTAATGGATGGAGGTCCTCCCCACTCTGACCAGCTCTGGAACAGGCGGCAAAGTGCCCCAGCAACACAGAAACCCCCCCGAGTGCCTCATGCCCTTCTACGCCAAAGTTCAGACCTCTGCACTTCACGGTGTGACAGGAATCCCATCACAAACAAGCCTGCACTTGGGAATCAAGGAGAGGAAGGAGGTGCCTAAAGGAAGGAAGAGGGTGGCAGGCTGCCAAGGCCCCAGGGGATCCGCTGGGCCCCTGATGGGGAGAGGAGCTCCTGCTCTCTGATGAGGGCCTGCATTAGCGTCAGGGGGCTTCCTGAGGGCAGTACCCCCTCTACTTCCTGCAGCCTCCACGGCCCAACACTCAGACTCTGAAGGGAGTAAGCCTTTGGCCAGGCCCAGCCCCTGAGATCTGGGCATCCCAGAGCCCTGTCAAGGTGGGATGTTTCAGTACCAGGGAGGCTCCCTCTCCACACCCCACCAGGCTAAATTGAAAAAAACAAAAGAAACAGCCCTAGAAGAGGGCAGAGGATCTAGGTCAAGACCCTCCCCTCTAAGCCTCAGTGTCCCTGAGGCGACACAAGGCTGCAGGTCTAGGCACATCAACCACACAACTGCTGGGGCTCGGCCGCAGCCCCTGCGGCTCAGAAGTGTGTGGGGCCCAGAGTTTGACCCCCATGCTCCTGTTGAAGCTTCTGGAGGCCTCCGAGGGGAGGGAGGTAGATGGAGAAGGCATTTGTGATGCTACCTAGTCCCCATCCCACCGTGCCTCAAGGGACCAGCCCTCAGGGGACCAGGAGGAACTGGAGAAGCTTCTAGAGAAAACCTTTGCCAAGCGACAGGTGACCCTCAAGAGGTGGAGAGGGGCCATGGCGCCACAGGAGCACCTTCCCGTTAACAGGGAGTTAATCTGGCTGGAAGCCAACGGGCGCTCCTTTGGGGACTGTACCAGAGAAAAATGCCTTTGGTAAACAAGACTAATTGGCTGTTTTTCAGTAAGGGGTCAACTCTCAAGCTGACTGGGAAAGCTCCTGCAAGGCCTGGCTGCCAAGGTTACACTCTCAGGGGAAGTTCCTGCCCCAGACCCTGGCCAAGAAATGGGCTGCCAAGAGGGGCCACCATGGAAGAGCACCCTAGGGAGGCCCCTGGCAGCTCCTGGATTGTCCCCATGCCTGGTCTTTGTGTGCCAGCCCCTTCCTGGTTCTGGCACCCGAGGCCGCTCTCCCCGTGACCTGGTCCCAACATGCCCTGGTCACCAGCTCCAGGTGGCCAGGCATCCAGCATGGCAAAGCCCAGGCCGGCTGTCCCACCTCCAGCCAGGAACAGATACTCACGAGGCCACAGTGCCCAGGGAACAGACTGCCCAGAGCCCACTGTGGGTGGAAGGACAGTGTGGGGTGGCAGCTGCTCCAGTACCTCTGAGCCCTGTCCTTTGCTCCCCTCGCACCCTCAGTTGAGGAAACACTCCAGACACCTGGCCTGCAAGTTCCAGATGCAAGTGCAGTTAATGAGCAGACAAGTGCGCAGGAACGTCCCAATGGGAGGCACAGGCTCCAACCCAATCGACTCTGAGGCCTTCCCCTTTAATCCTCACGCCCATCCTGCCTGCTCTGGTCCCCCTCACAGAGGAGGCTGGGACTGGGGCAGTGCCACACCCCAAAACCCTGGCTCCCCTCCCCAGATCAGAAGACCCAATGCCACCTGATTCTCTATGGTCTGAAGGACTCTCCACCACCCCACTTTCCCCTTATGCCTCTGCCCCCCATCAACAGATGACATGGACATGGCAGTGCCACCCCTACTTTGTGCCCTGGTTAGACAACAGTGGGGACTCTTTCGCCCCAGGGGATGGTCACAACCCAAGGGGGCAGGCCAAGGGGACAGGAAGAGACAGGCACCATCCCTGCCACATGAGAAATGAGTAGGACAAAAGAACCAGTCAAAGGAAAGCAATGAGGCCCACTCCTTTGGCAGGAAGCTGCCCAGGTGGCAGAAGCCTCGAAGACAGAGAGAGGAGGACTATCAGCTTCCAGACACCAGGCAAATTCCTATTCATCCCTCAAAACCCAGCTCAGCAATCGCTTGCCTGGGAATACTTGCCCTACTTGTTGCAACCACAGGTGCCAATGGCTTGCTCTCCTGGATTCTGGCCAGATATGTGCTGCTGGACACTCTTTCCCTCCCAGAGGACCCCAGGTGATCTACAGATGAGTACTGAATTCAGACAGACCCAAAGAGGCCTGGAGGGTTCCAGAGCCAGCTCCGAATTTCATAACTGACTCAGAGGCTGGGTGGACCATGCCTGTGTGTCTGTGCCGAGCTCACAGCTAAGATGACCAAGCCCCACCCCGCCCCCACCATGAGTGCTCAGGTCCGCCAGCCACCGGTCCTGCTCCCTACACTTTTCTGGGCTTCCAACCCTGCCTGCCACCTGTACAGACCACTCGGGGCGGGGTCAGCCTTCACAGAAAGCCTTAGCCATGGGCCCATCACCCTAAAACGACTGGCACAGTTTTTGTTGCGTTAGATCACACCGACAGAAGTCGACCTTCCACACAGGCACGGCTTTGACACCAACAAACCAAGTTCCTGCACAACCACTGTTCAAGTGCAATGTTCTGGTTGAGGGGATTCTGAGAGAGCCAGGGCAGAGGAGGACGGCAGGGCAAGGATACTGCACAGGACAGCTGGGTGGGACAGGAGAGGGGCACTGCTTGTTGAGGGGCCTACCTCACGGCCCCATCCTGCAGAAGGGGTGGCTGAGGCCAAGGCGGTGACACTGAGCAGTGGGAGGCTAGGCTCCTCGTACCATGGACACTGCCCCAACGCCTTCACCTGAGGCTCTACTCCACCTGTGGGGCTGCAAGCCTGCCATGGGGCTTGTGCCTCCCCTCTGCCATATGCTCTGGGGATGGGGTGCACTCAGGCATCCTGCATAGCCCCTGAGCTCTCCAGGCTGCTGTGCTGTCCTCGCTGATCCAATCCTGGTGCTTGGGCTGCTCTGCCTCTCACCTCAGGTCCCAGAGGAGCTGCGGGTGGCGGTGGGGTGGGGTGGGGTGGTGTGGTGTGGTGTGTGTGGCAATTCTCAGGGTGGTGCACTCTCAGCAGGCCAAAGCCGGCTCTCTCAGCCCATCCTCAAATACAGAAACAGGCCAGGGCTGGGACACTGTTTAGCTCCTCCATCTCGTTTGGCAGCACTGACACTTGGAGACGGACAAGGCCACATGTGTGCAGGGAAAGGGAACTGTCCTGGGCACTGTGAAGTGCTGAGCGGCATCCCTGGACACCCCTTCCCCCTACCCCCCTGGGTGCCAGGAGCCCCCTACTTCCTGACAACCACAGATGTGTCCCCAGGAAGGTCAGTATGAACCCCAGGGGAGACACTGCTTTGCTGACACTAAGCAGAGAACCCTAAAAATGCCAAAAAAAAAAACAGCTCTGGGGGCAAGTGTATCCTTATTCAAATGGCCTGAGCCTGGATCTGGGCAAGAAGGGTGGTCTAGAAAGCTCCCCAGGTGCTTCAAGAGGGGCCACCAGGTGTAGAAACCAGAGGCACAGGGCAGGCCTCACACCTTGCTGGGGTTTCTGCAACCTTGACAGAAGGACCCAGCTCCCAAGAAGGGCAGGGCTATAAGTACAGGAAGGACAGACCATGTCCCAGGCTGGGAGGAGGTATAGCAAGCCTGCTGACGCGGAAGTGGGGACATCGCCACATACAAGACGCATCTCCTTTGACTTTCCAGTGTTTTCCTGTGTGTTTAAAATGAACATTACTCTGAGTCCAAAAAAAAAGCACTCTGAACAGAGATGACTTAGCTGGGATGGGACACTGCCTCTGAAGACAGGGGCTGTACCACCCACTGAACCTAGACCGCCCTCGTCCTGGCTTAAGAAAGGGTTTCGTGCTGCTCTGAAGACCCACAGCACCTCTCCTCCACTCTCTCTTCACAGAGAAGTCAAGAACAATGGAACAATGGAACCACCCACCGGATGGCAGTGCAGGCTCCTCCCCTGGGAGGTGGCAAGCCTGGGTCCCCTGAGCCTGGTTGGCCCAGCTCCCTTGGCTGAGCTGCACCTATGCACACAGCTCCCCAGGAGAGGTGGGGAGGTGAGACTGATGACCCGGATCTTTTCCGGGGTGCTCCTGCCCCCAGGGAACACTGGGTGAAGTCTGGAGACACCTGTGCTTATTAAGCTAGGGGACCCCTGGCACCAAAGATGTGGGACCAAGGAGGCTGCTCCACCCTGCACAGAGCCCAGGATATCCCCTCCCATAGCCCCCTACCAGTTTCTGGTATTATTCATGGCTCCACCCTCTCCCAACAAAGTCAGAGGCCCTTGACAGGTCTGACTCAAGACCACACCTGGCGGCAAGCTAGGGAAGCCCTGGAGGTAGTCAAGTACCTGGCGAGACCTTCAGATACAGGTGACACTGCTCTCTGCTGGGCTTTCCCTCCCGGGGAAAAGGGTATGTATGGCTCACTCAGGAAGAGAAAGCACCAGACAGAAGAACACTCCCCTTCCCCTTCTGTCTCTGAGCACGGCCACCAGAGCAGCGGGGAGTCATGTCCTCATGAATCCTACTGGCCCCCAGCCCACAGGAAGGCAGTGAAGGGCTACTGCCCCTTTGGAAGCACACACTTCTCTGGCTGCACCCTCCCTTCCCACCTGACTCCTGGCCCTTAGCGTCCCTTAAGAAGCAAGGCTTGCTCTCAGGACACCAGACCACAAGAGTCCCCCAAGGGCCCAATGTGAGACCCGGGCGAGCTGCCACCACCACCAGCTGGGGCCACCCTGCCTTCCAGCACGAGTCAGGGCTTCCTCCAGCCGGTCTTCGGAGATTTCAGTGCTCAGGCCCTGCAGCCCTTCCCCAGGTCTCACTGCTGCCTCTAAGCCTCGGGACACAGCACTGAGCCCACACGTGATGGGCACCCAGGTGCCCGGCAGCAGGAAGTGAGGGGGCAAGGGCCTGACCGCCCTGATCCAACCCCATGAGGCGCACTTACCGACCATGTGTACACAGGTGCGTGGCTTCCCCTCTCTGGGCCCGTCTCCTTGTCTGTAAAATCTGGACAATTGTCCCTCCCACCAGTTAAGAGTCATGAATAAAGAGCATGCCTGAGGGTGCACGGCAGTAACTGGGCAACCCCAGCAGAGCATGGGGGTGGGGACCCTGGAGCACAGGAGGGTGGATCTAAGGGCTGGAAAGAATGGGATGGCCCTACATGGGCCTCAGGGGGCCGGCAGACCAAGGCTGAAGGTGCTGGAACCCCTACATCCCGCCTGCAGGCAGGCAGTACCATCTGCATCCCTGCCCAGCTCACCCTGGCCAAGCATCTGCTCTTGGGCCATGTCAATCTGCTCACAGGGGGACCCAGACAAAATCCGGCCTGTGGCTGCAGCCTCTTCAAGCCCCACAGGAAGTGTGCCTGTCAAAGTCCAGAGCAAGGGAGAGCTAAAAGGTGCGGGGGCAGGGGGAGGCACAACTGAGCCCGCCAAAGAGGAGGAAACAGAACATCAGAGAGGCCCCACAGCAAGATGGAGGCTGAGCCGCAGGAAGAGCCCCACCCAACCCCCAGAGGAGAAGAGGACTGCTTATTCTCACCTGCAAAAGGAAAATGCAGACACACTGGGGTCAGGGGTAGACAGCTGCACTTTTTCCTGCGGGAAAGTGAAGCAGACAGGACCACATCACCAATGGGTTCTCAAAAATGACACTTTGGGAAACTGGCCATTTGTGATACAAGAAGACATCAACAGACCAATGAACTTGGAAGAACACATGAGAGAGAAATCAGCGCTTTTAGCTCAAAGTCAACCTGTGGGCCTGCAGACGAGTCGCTGCCCAGGGTCTGAGGGAGCCGGCCTGTCCCGTTTGTCCTGCTCCTAGACATCAGGGGCTCTTTTCAGAACACCATACAGACCACACCTGTATGTCAAAAGATGGAGCGATAAAGTGCACTGGGGCAGGGTGACCCCCCAAGGAGCGTCCCACTCAGGCCTGAAGTTCAGGCACCTGTGGGCATGCCCATCTTCCTTCCTTGAGGGAAGGTTCCCAAGAGCCAGGCCGGTGTCTCACCCAGGTGTGCAGCCTGACCTTGAATGATGGCATCTGGGCAGCTGATGCAAGGCCAATGGGCCAAGCAAAATTTAGGGTGGAAATTTGAGACAATTCTACCTTTTTTTCCCCTTTTAGCGGGCAGGGGAAACAGGCCTATGACTTCATACTAGCAACGGTGTTCTCAAGTAAAAAAGCTCTGAGATGAAGATCTGTGTCTTAAGCAGAAAGAGAGAGGATACTGAACAAGGAATCTGGGTCTGACGGGAAGAGGGAGCCAGTCCTCTAGAACAGGGGCCACAACCGGAGCCTGAATTCCCCTGAAAGGAACGACACACATCCTCCCTGTGGACCTTTCCTTGTGATGCCCCTCTTTTCGCCCCCGTTCTTCGTATCTCTGCTCAAGGCCCACACCTCCTAAGAGAAACAGTGCCTGCCTCCTGGCAGCTCTCACCTGAACTTTGTGACATTGACAATCACCACGCAGAGAGACGCGCAGCCTCTGAACGTCCTCTAGGAATTCTGTCCCTCATCCCCCCTCCCACCCTCGCCACACACACGCAATCAATCAGGTTTGACTCCCTCCCTGACCCCAGCATGACACACAGGGCTCGATACCCAGTCGGAGAGCTCCTAAACAAGACCCTCTCGACTCCGCTGTTGTCAACAGGGGCGGCCACGAGCAGAGGTGCGGCGGGGGAACGAGCGAGGAAGTAAACAACGGCTGCAACCAATACCCCGGGCCGGGGACGGGGCGGGAACGGTTCCGCCGGCAGGAGTCCCGAGCCTGTTGACCAGTGCTGGCTGCGCTCTTTTTCCGACTCCCACGCGCTTCACGCTCGCGACACCTCTAGCAGGGCAGGTCCTCTCACTGTTTAGGTTTTACACTCGCGAAAACGCAGGCTCAGAGGACCCGCGACCGGCACTGGGCTCTGGGATGGGTGGCCCCAGCTTGGAGGGACGTCGCTCGCGAGTGTACAGGGAGAGCTGAGCGGGGAACGGGAAACCGGGAAGCTCGGGTGCTGGGGTCCAACCCTCGACGGGGAACCGAACTCGGAGCGGGCAGGCAGACATTACCTGCTGCGGGGGACACCGCTCCACCTTCGCCAGGCGCGCCCGGGCCCCGGGCCCCGCGGTGCCGGAAGTGGCAGTAGGGCCGCCGGCAGGGTCCCCCGGGCGCCCCAGCCCAATAGGGGCAGTCGAGGCCCGGAAGAAGCCTGTGGAGCGTAGCATGGTCCGTCCCGCGGCGGCGCCCCGGCCCGGAGCCGCCGGGCCCCCGGGCCCCCTCACTGACGCCGCGGTCGCCGCCGCCCGCGCCTCACGGACCCCACCGCCGCCGCCATCTTGCTCCGAGGTCCCCGGAGGCCCCCGGGATGCTGCCGCAAGGGACCCCGGGAGCGGCTGCCCGAAGTGCGCCTGATCAGAATCGCCTGCTCCCGCAGGACCAAGACGGATCGCAGGCCCCTGGTCTGAGACAGATGGCCCCCAAGGGAGGGATAGAGGACACAAGCTGCCCTGTCTGAGGCCTCAGAGTGCCTCGCCGGCGCCTCCGCTGGGTCCTCTAGCGGCAGCAGCGCCATCTTGAGCCCCAGGCCCCTGCGGCGCCAGGGCTGTCCAAGGCGCGCCTGATCAAAAAAAAAAAAAAAAAAGCAACCCCCTCACTGCCCCGCTACGGCTTATTTGCATTCGATTTGCGTTTTATTAGCTTGTCCTCCTAAGGCGCCCTCTGGTGGTCCACTGGAGTTCTGCAGATGCATCTCAACGGCACCTGAGTTACCCAGTTCAGGCTGTGAAACTCAACTCCGCCCGGCTTGACTTGTGGTTAAGTGCTTCATTTCTCCCACCTGGACACTTGCAGCAGTTAAATCTCCAGATACACCAGAGGAGACCTGTTCCGATTCATTCATCGGCCATGCACCAAAGTATTTTATCCAGTTACCAGATGATGGAAATTTCAGTGGTTTCTGGTTTTTGTCTATGGTGAATTGTGCTACTGTGAACATGCGTATATATGTATGTGAGCACCAGTTTTGTTTCAGTACTAGTTTTTCAAATGGTGTAAATGTGTTTGTTGCCCGTTTAAACGGAGAAGGCAATGGCACTCCACTCCAGTACTCTTGCCTGGAAAATCTCATGGACGAGGGAGCCTGGTAGGCTGCAGTCCATGGGGTCGTGAACAGTCAGACACGACTGAGTGACTTCACTTTCACTTTTCACTTTGATGCTTGGAGAAGGAAATGGCAACCCACTCCAGTGTTCTTGCCTGGAGAATCCCAGGGACGGGGGAGCCTGGTGGGCTGCCATCTCTGGAGTCGCACAGAGTCGGACACGACTGAAGTGACTTAGCAGCAGCAGCAGCCCGTTTAAAAAATTGTGAGAGGACGTCCCTGGCGATCTAGTGGTTAAGACTGTGCTCTCAATGCAGAGGCATGGGTTTGATCCCTGGTTAGGGAACTAACATCCCAAATGCCTTCACCAGGTNCCCTGCTTCATTCCGCATTCCAAGGTCAAATTTGCCTGTTACTCCAGGTGTTTCTTGACTCCCTACTTTTGCATTCCAGTCCCCTATAATGAAAAGGACATCTTTTTTGGGTGTTAGTTCTAAAAGGTCTTGTAGGTCTTCATAGAATTGTTCAACTTCAGTTTTTTCAGCATTACTGGTTGGGGCATAGACTTGGATTACTGTGATATTGAATGGTTTGCCTTGGAAACGAACAGAGATCATTCTGTCATTTTTGAGATTGCATCCAAGTACTGCATTTCAGACTCTTTGTTGACCATGATGGCTACTCCATTTCTTCTGAGGGATTCCTGCCCACAGTAGTAGATATCATGGTCATCTGAGTTAAATTCACCCATTCCAGTCCATTTTAGTTTGCTGATTCCTAGAATGTTGACGTTCACTCTTGCCGTCGCTTGTTTGACCACTTCCAATTTGCCTTGATTCATGGACCTGATATTCCAGGTTCCTATGCAACACTGTTCTTTATAGCAACGGACCTTGCTTCTGTCACCAGTCACATCCACAGCTGGGTTTTGTTTTTGCTTTGGCTCCATCCCTTCATTCTTTCTGGAGTTATTTCTCCACTGATCTCCAGTAGCATATTGGGCACCTACTGACCTGGGGAGTTCCTCTTTCAGTATGCTACCATTTTGCCTTCTCATACTGTTCATGGGGTCCTCAAGGCAAGAATACTGAAGTGGTTTGCCATTCCCTTCTCCAGCGGACCACATTCTGTCAGACCTCTCCACCATGACCCGCCCATCTTGGGTTGCCCAGCGGGCATGGCTTAGTTTCATTGAGTTAGACAGGGTGTGGTCCTAGTGTGATTAGATTGACTAGTTTTCTGTGAGTATGGTTTCAGTGTATCTGTCCTCTGATTCCCTCTTGCAACACCTACCATCTTACTTGGGTTTCTCTTACTTTGGGCGTGGGGTATCTCTTCAAGGCTGCTCCAGCAAATTTGCTATACTGAGCATTTATTATGTTCCTGTCTGTTCAAAGTACTGGAGACAGTGGTGAACATGACAGAGAAGGTTCCTGTGTTTGTGGACTTTACATTCTGGTGGGTGATACAGACAATAAACAGGTAAATTGACAAATATGGTAATGTCAGAGAGTGAAACTTGCTATGAAGAAAATAAATGAGTGATAGGATATGGCATGAGGTGTAGGGGCTGGGTGGCCATTCTATAAAGAGGTAACCTTAGATAGGATGATCAGGGAAGTATTCTCTGAAGAGATGACATTTGAGCCAAGACCTATCAGATGAGAAGGAACTACTCATGGGAAGATTTGGAGAAGACTCTCAGGCAGTGGGAACAGTAAAAGGACAGTAAGTCAAAGGCCTTAAGATGAGAGCAAGTTTAGTGTATCTAAGGAATAGAGTGAAGAGTGGCTGGGGAAGCTTCAGGGGTACCCCCAGGGCTGAGTGCCATGCTTCATGGCCATGCTGAGGTTGACCCAGCAGATCAAGCCACTTCTGCCTAACAGTTTCATATCCTCCATGCCTCAGATAGCCAGAGGCACCTCAAATGCCTAGAGATAAATCCAACTAAATGACCTTCATCTGAGTGCCAAGCCTAGGCAATGGAGCAGAACACACTGATTACCACAAAATGTCAGGCTGGTATGGAGCCAGATGAGTTTGGCATCTCTGAGGGAGTTGCTGAAATCTGACAACAGGATCCAACCAGAAATGGCCTGTGGGCCAGGAAGAGAGGGCTGGAGCAAGGCTTCTCAGGAGGCAGCCTGGGACAGCTGGAGCAGAATGACAGCACAGAGCGGGAGAGATGGGGTGGGTCCTGAGGGAACGACTGGATGGCAGTGAAGGAAAGACTCTTCAAGTCCCTTTTGTCAGTCTTGGTGCCATATACACTTACCTGGATGAACCAGTGACTTTCCAACTAGTTACAGTTGTCTAGCAGAATAGCCAGGAGTAGGGCTTCACTATTTTTGCAGAATCTTAGCTTACCCAGACTGGTTCCAATTCTATTGCCATAAACTTTAATGTTGCTTTGGAATATTTCTCTACATGATCTCTGTATTTAATACAAATACATCTTCTCTGAAGGATCTCATCTTCCTTCATGAAGAGAAACTATTCATTTGCTTTTTGGATACTGTAGTTAGCACAATACTGGGAAGATCTTTCATCTTCTCAAGATGGATCTGTACTGCAAGGCCAGGCCTCCATCAAGGGGAGCGTATCACATAGCTTAATGCCACAGTGGGACACAAGCTTTTCTTGACACCAGTCAGCAGTTCATGGTGCCAAAATGACACCAACACTCTGGGTTTTATGTTTCAGGTGATGAAAGATGAGAAACTAGGCATGGGCTGCTTACCTGTTCTTCCTGCAGCGAATTGTGAAGCCAAGAAAGAAGGCGATGAGGAGAAGTCCACAGCTTAGGAAAGTCCAAACAATACCCAATAGGGCAGGAGATAATGAAGAAGTGGTCTTACTGCTGTGGTGGGAAGAGGTCTGAAAACAGAATGAAGAGAAGCTGTTAGAAATGAAGCTCTTCTATAGATCAAACATGAACTGCCCCCATCACCTCCAGAGTTGGGACACAGGTGTCCTGTATAAACATTTACCCCTCGCCCCTCCACCACCATTATCATTAACAACAATAACAGCAACAACAGGTATATCTAAGCAGCAGCCCTGACAACCCCATGGCTGCTCACTTACAATTGTAGTTCTGCAGAGATCATGAAGGGGTCTACGTTCCAGCTCCCGACCGGAAAAACCATCACACAATTCAGAGCAGTTTATTTCAGGCTCCATGTCATCATATGCCCCTCTTGGTAAGTGCCTATTCGCAGTCTGGGTTACCCACTGGTAGGTAACCAGCAGATGTTTGACTAAAACACAACAGCAACTCAATCTTTCCTTCAGAGGCACCATTTTGAAGCTGGATCCTGGCTCAGAATCTGGGATGTACAATCCATTCAGGTGGAAGCGGAGAGTTATTTCACTAGGCTCCTACATCAGACACCTTCCAGGCTCTCCTGGTCCCTTGCTGCCATTGCAGACCACATGAGTGAAGAGTGGACATCTTAGTAACCATTAGGTCACACAAAGCGATGATTTTAGCTTGCCACCAGATGGCAGTCACTGCTCCAAGTACTCTCACACAGGTCCTGAGGGAGAGGAAAGCAATTAAACCTGTTAATAAATAAATGTTTTACTTATATACATATAATCTACTCAAATAAACACAAACACATACATATATGTAAATGGATTATTACAGAGGTTTTAAAATATTTTATACATTTAATTATAATAGCTATACTTTTATTAGATATAGTTATATATAATACATTATTAGCAGCAGCCGCAGCAGCATATATAACAAAGGTTTAGGCGAGTGAGCGAGTGAAAGTCACTCAGCTCTGTCTGACTCTGCAACCCCATGGACTGTAGTCTACCAGGCTCCTCTGTCCATGGAATTTCCCAGGCAAGAACACTGGAGTGGGTGGCCATCCCCTTCTCCAGGGAATCTTCCTGATCCAGGGATTGAACCTGGGTCTCCTGTATTGTAGGCAGATTCTTTACCGTCTGAGCCACACATTTTTATTATACATAATTATACACAATACATTCTTATATACAACAAAAGTTTAAAATACAATATATATTTAAATAAATACATTTCAAAACCTCTTTAATAAACACTACTTTTAAAACAAAGATAAAGCACATCTAACAATTTATAGGTATGAAGCTCTACAGTCCCTCTTCAGATCCTTTCATGGCCCAGCACTACAAAAGCTTTAGTTTACATATGTGAGCACATCTTCCTTTTTTTTCCTACTAGGAACGCCCCCTGGCCTTCCAAGATCTTTCTACGCACCTCAGGGATTAAGCTCTGTCTGTTCCTGGCTGACAGTGGGCTCAGGTGCCCAGTGTCTGCACACATTGTCTGTTGGTTGGTCCTGTGATGATCTATTGACTCAGCGAATGGAGGAACATTCTATGTCTAGTCGGATGAAATCTCAGAAGGATACGCAAATACTTTATCGAGTTTTTTACTCATTTGTTTTTAAAACTGTCAGACTACTAGAAAGGCTACTCAGGTAGTAAGGAAAGAAACTGAGGGTTCTAAAAATTCCCACAGAGTGAGCGAGTAACCATCTTTTCTCAGAAGATGACTACAATATGAACACTGTGATCTAAAAACAACCTCTACCTAGCAGAACAAAAGTAGAAATGCAGAGAGGTTCAAATTAATCCCAGCAGAAAAGGCAAACATGTCCCCAGTTCTTTAAAGTACCTATCTCTTAAGAAAAACAGATTTGAAATTTTACCAGTGGGAATTTTAAAGAGGATGCCACTTCTGGTTTGTGTTTCTGGGACAGCTTAGCACGTTTTTCTTTTACTATGGAGGAAAATTGGAAGAGGAAAAATATCAATTATTTCAATAGCCACTGATTATAAGACTTGTGTTTAAGACAGAATAATAGTGACAGGTGTAGAATGCCATCTTTGGATTCTGCATACTTAGACATGAACAATATAGCACCAGGTGCTGCCCATATACTGGCCTCTCATATATTCCTGAATTATTTACCAGGCTCATTACAATGAAATCCCAGGAGAACTAAAAGCCACTACCTCTTGTCAAGACATTTAAATTCTTGTGCAGACTGGTCAGATTACTGAATGGAAAATTAAGAAGTACAAAAACATGACTGCTGCTGCTGCTAAGTCACCTCAGTCGTGTCCGACTCTGTGCGACCGCATGGACGGCAGCCCACCAGGCTCCCCCGTCTCTGGAATTCTCCAGGCAAGAAGACTGGAGTGGGTTGCCGTTTCCTTCTCCAAAAACATGACTATTTGCATCTTAATTTAGTTGAAATTTTAACCACTGAAAAGACATTTTTTTCTTTTTCTTAAAAGCTAGACATTCCCTACTATGTCTTCAGCATAGAGCAATATTAGAAGCCACAGGAAAGATTATACTGCATGGTGGATTGAAAGACATTTTTCCTATATCACCCTTTTAATCATACTTGCAAATAAGTACACTTATATTTGAACCATTATTAAGTCCCTGTTTGTGTATCCTTATATCATATAGACGTGTGTTTATATATAAAACCTCATTTTGCTCTCGCAACTGTGTCATGTGAAGTAAACAAGACCTTTCCTCATTTTCACAAAAGGAAACGTGAGAGCAGAAGAGTGGAGAAACTTGCTCCAAATCTGCAGAGATAGGACTCAAATCCTAGTGTTTACATTGCAAGGTCAGTGTCCTCCTGGTATACACCCTGGATAGGGCAGACATCCTGGACTGAGCTCACCCAAGAGGACACCAATGTCCTGTTAAGTTTCTTCATGTTTAGTTCCTAGAGTTTCATATCTATGGGTTCTCTGGAGTGTGGCGCACGGTAGCACGTGTATACCAGCGACTTTCAACTAGGGCAATTTTGCACCTCCAGAGGACATCTGGCAGATGTGGTTGTCAAAACAGAGGAGGGCGCTAGTGACATCTAGTAGGTAGAAGCCAAGGATGCTGCTAAACGTCCTACAGTTCACAGAATGGTCCAAATAACAAAGACTAATGTATCCCCAAATGTCAGTAATGCTAAGGTAGAGAAACCATGGTCAACACTGTGGCTCTCAGAAGGAATAACAACCTTAAGCCCAAATCATCCTTGGGAGATTTTGTGAACATGATGGAATTATCCATTTGAACAGATTTCTGAGTACATTCTAAAGGTCACTTGTGGACAGACTAACACAATGGTATGGAAATTTGAGTGCTAGGCCCCCCTACAGTCAATAGCTATCCAGTGTCGGAGCTTTATAAACCGTGATACTAGGCTCCACCATGGGGCAGGCTTTTAATTTCAATATTAGCATACATTCACAAAGATTCACACATGAGGAGCAGGTGAAAGAGTGAATGGCTTAGTCACTGAAAGAAGAGAGTTGAATGATTTAAAAACATATTGAGTGATTGGGAAACTGGGTGGGAAGTGGTGTGTCAGAGGGGATAACAGTAAGGCATCTGACCATAAAACAAATAAAGAATCCAAGGCACAAAGAGAAAGGTGTGCCAGGCTCCTCCAAGAACACCCCCCTCCCCTGCCTCTCTCACTAAGTCTATAGAGGTAAACTGTCTCGTTCACAGATGGTAGCAGATCCAAGACCACGGCAGGACTTTCAGTTTACTTGACAGAATGTAGAATCCTGCCCAGGCATTAGGAAAACAGACACTGCACCAGCTATGCTGCTCCCAAGAGCAAGACAGTCCTTTATAGGTTTACAACTCTCAACCGCCCCCACATGTGTGTGTATTAGTCACTTAGATGTGCCCAACTCTTTGAGACCCCATGGACTGTAGCCCACCAGGCTCCTCTGTCCATGGGATTCTCCAGGCAGGAATACTGAAGTGGGTTGCCATTTCCTTCTCCACAACAGCCCCCATATCTTTCCACAAAAATCTGCTCTATCCTGTTACACATTATTTCTGGCTACTGAAAAACTAGTCCTACAATTATTGTCCTTTAAAAAGTTGTTTTGAAGTTGGCAGAACTTCTGCTTCTGTTCATGATGCATTAACTGCTATTGGAATTGCCTTCCTGCTGTAACTAACTCAAAAACCATACAAAATATCCAAAAAGCTCTTTTCAGATACTGGATAACAGATTTCAAAGGACTTTGGAAAACAAATGAGGTGAACCTACAATTGACGGACAGAAGATGAAATATAAACAAACATTATCCCAATGACTATAACTGACCCCAAGTTACTGCCTGAAGGAAGTTTCCAGGCCATGGCACAAGAAGGGAAACTGAAAGAGAGCCTAGAAGTCTTGCTAAGGTAAGGAGAATAGACTGGAGTTAGGGACATCAAGGCAAACAAATTTGTGAGGCAGAGTAATAAAGAAGAGGGTGATACCAAGAAAGAGAGTGCTTTGGAAATCTGCTGGGGACCCTCTCAGTCTTTTTCTGAGTATTGTCTAGGCAAAAATGAGAGGAAACTATTTGAAGTGAAAGAAATAACCACTGATAGACAGTAGCTGAACAATTCCTGGAGTTCACACATGGTTGAAAATGCTTTGTATTCCCACCAACCAGAGTGGACAGATCTCATGATATACAGGATATTAGATAAAATTCTCAGAAAAAAAATGGAGGAAATAAACCCTAGACTAGAAACTACTCTAGACCTTCCCTCATAATGTTTAAAAGTAAGTCTTAAAAAGGATCAAATTTATCTGCAAAAAACTTAACTGCAATCTAGAACAAAACCCAATGCTCATTAAAGGACTACAACAAGATCCAGCATTCAATAGCATAAAATTCAAAATGTCCATCGTCAGTAAAAAATTACCAGGCATGCAAAGAAGCAAAAAAAAAAAAAAAAAAAGACCTATAATAATATATTTTTAAAAGTTTAATAATAACATATAAGAATAATAGAAATTATATAATTGGCACACAAGGACCTTAAAGCAACTATTATAAATATGCTCAAAGACATAAAACAGAACATAAACAAAGTGAAAAGAGAAATGGAGAATATAAAAAATAGCCAAATAGGATTCTAGAGATTAAAACACAATTGTAAAATTGAAAACACAGATTAGAAACTGCAAAAATAAAACACTGCTTAGCTTAAAAACAAAAGAAATTATCCAAAATGAGGTATATAATTGATAAATATGGAGGTAGCCTCAGTGACATACTGAACAATAGCAAGTGGTCTAACATACATGTAATTGGAGCTCTGGGAAAAAAAGAGGGGAAATATTTGAAAGTAATAATGACCACACTTTTTAAACACTTAATGAAAAGAGTAAACCTAAAGATTCAAGAAGCTCAACCAAACTCAGGCAGAAGAAACATTGAAACACTCAAACACACATACACCAAGACACATTACAATGAAATTACTGAAAACCAATGATAAAGATAAAAATCTTTGATGCAGACAGATTTTCTGTAGAGGAACAATAGTAATTCTTACAATAGATTTCTATTTGAAATTATGTAAACCAGAAGAGAATGGAATGACATCTTAAAAGTCAATCCAGAATACAATATCCAGTGAAAATGTCTTCAGAAAATGAAGGTAAAATAAAGATATTTTCAGAAAAAGAAAATCTGAGTGACATGCACTATAAGAAATGTTAGAGGAAGTCCTTCAGGCTAAAGGAAAATGATACCACATGCAAATCTGGAATAAAGGCTGCTGGAAATGGTGAGTGTATGGGCAAATAAAGAAGAATTGTGTTTTTTAATTTTTTAAGTTATGCTAATAAGCACATGCCTATTAGAAAAACACACACATACCAAATTCTTTACATTCATATCAATCACCTATATCTTTTTACTTTTCAAAAACAACTGCCTTGGTTCATATTCTCATTGACAGTTCAGTTGATATCTGCATTACCAACAATAAAGCTAAACTATAAAGGTGTCCAGGGCCGTATTAATGTATAAGCAGATGATGAATACATAAATGCTGAACTTCATGGTTACACATTCCTTTTTCCTCCAAAACTCCACTGCTTCCAATATCCATTCACTTAATAAACCTTTTAAGAGTATTAACAACATGACTGGCACCATTCTAGGCTCTTGAATACACTGGTGAACAAAAAAAAAGATCCTGACCTTTAAAGAATTTATATTACAATAGGGGAATCAAACAGTAATCAGTGGACATAACACATACACACATAGAATTTAGAAGGTATTAAGGACAATGGAGGAAAAGGCAGATCTGGGCAAGAGTGTTTGGGAATGCCAGAGGAGGAGTTAAGCAATTTTAAATGAGAATATCAGGTTTGGCTACATAAACCTAAAAAAATCAAAGTCTAATTCTATTGTGAAAATTATGAGAGCTTTCCATGTTAACCTCCCTCTTATTATTGCAGGGAATGAGTGGTTTTGATGATAAAAGAATGGCTCTATGCAGAGTCATCCAATAATGATCAGTTAGGCAAACTAAATTTGGAGAGGATATGCATCTTCCATTCTCTTCTGCAATTTCTATATTTTAGGTAACTGTCACACAGTACTGAGCGCTCTCTGTTTAGGCCCATCTCTATCATCTATTTTTTTGAATACTGTGTTTTAAGCCAGCATTTTGCTCTCCTCTTTCTGCCATTAGAGTGGTATCATCTGCATAACTGGGGTTGTTAATATTTCTTTCCATAATCTTGATTCCAGCCTGTGATTCCTTGAAAGGAAAGCTATAATAAACCTAGAGAGCAGATTAAAAAGCAGAGTTATCACTTCGCTAACAAAGGTCCATCTAGTCAAAACTATGGCTTTTCTAGTAGTCGTGTACAGATGTGAGAGCCGGACCATATAGAAGGCTGAGCAGCAAACAATCGCTTTTGAATTGTGGTGTTAGAGAAAACTCTTGAGAGTCCCTTGGACTGCAAGGAGATCAAAGCAGTCAGTTCAACTCTAAATATTCATTGGAAGGACTGATGCTGACTTGAAGCTCCAGTACTCTGGCAACCTGATGCAAAGAGATGACTCATTGGAAAAGACCCTAATGCTGGGAAAGATTGAGGGCAAGAGGAGTAGGGGACAACAGAGGATGAGAGAGTTGGACGGCATCACCAACTCAATGGACAGGAGTTTTTGAGCAAACTCTGGGAAATAGTAAATGACAGGGAAGCATGGCATGCTACAATCCGTGGGGTCACAAAGACTCACACATGACTTAGCGACTCAACAAAAACAACAACGACAACCTATAGAAGCTTCCCATGTACATACTCACCTAAACCTTCCCTCTTTGATCTAATTCCATTAAATGTTTATAGCTCAGTGATTCCTGAGTATTTTCCTTTGTTGCTCTGGTATGAAGTTATATTTAAAATTATTCTTTAATTGATAGTTTTGAAACTCAGAAAAGTACATGGAAGAAAATAATAAGCATCCAAAATTACACATTAATACCTTGGCATTCATTCCAATCTACCTGTCTCATTCTAGTACCCCCTCACCTGAGAAAATCACCCTACTGCTTTTCTACAGATAATACTTGGTTTATAAAAATAATAATAACTCAATTCTTTAAAAAGAATGAGTAAATTTCTATATACTATGATTTCCAAATCACATTGTTTAAAAAAAGGAAGATGCAACAAAATGTATATAGTATGCTGCTTTTTATGTAAGAAAGGAGATGAAACTCATTTAGGTCATTGGCTCATTTTTAAAAAGAAACAATGGAAAAAATAAAAGCATTACCAGCATTACCTATAAGAGAAGGAAAAGAAAAACAAGGAGAAGACAGAGAGGCAAAACAGATCTCAATATTTATAGCTTTGACTCTGAAACTATATAAATAGTTTACTTAATTTAAAAAAAAAATTACAAAAAGAAAATTGATGTCTAAACTTAGGAAACAAACTGAAACAAATTAACCTAACTATCAACAAGTTGATGATATAACCACATAAAGAAGAGTTAATTTGAAAGTGTGAAGTTGCTCAGTCATGTCCAATTCTTTGTAACATCATGGACTGTAGCTGCCATGCTCCTCTGTCCCTGGAATTCTTCAGGCAAGAATATTGTAGTGGGTAGCCATTTCCTTCTGTAGGAGATCTTCCCAACCCAGGGATCGAACATAGGTATCCTGCATTGCAGGCAGATTCTTTACCATCTGAGCCACCAGGGGAGCCAGAATTAATTTAAAGAAGAGTATTTTGATTATACATCAAAGGATAAAAAATAACCACAAAGAAATCTTAAACAACATGAAGTGGGTATTGGATATTGTTCCTATTTTATAGAGATGGATATACATACATATACATATAGACACATCTATGTAGATGTGTCTAGATAAAGCAAATAAGTAATTATGTTCATGTCACCGGAAACTAAGACTTTCAAAGTAACAGAAAAAAGATAAACATATAAAATAAGTAAAATCTTTCTATCTATTATTTAAATGGGAAATATAACTACGGAATCAAAGTGTTCTTTTCCTAAAATATTCATATTTCCTAGTTTGTCAACCAAAGTTCAGAAATAAGTGCAATCTGTAACAATAAGCCCTCCAAGTGCCCGATTCAATCTCTCAAAACATTTTCAGTAAAAAGGAATCAGTTTTCTTTAGTGAAATTGCCAGTTTAAATTACAGAATTGGAAATACCCAAGATGAAACTGGGATATTTTGCCATGCTAGAAAATAAAAAATTATCAGACTACAGAGACTACAGAATCATGTCAAATGGATGCAGGAGTGTCAACAGGCTTCATGTCAATGACAAGATAATTTAAGTATCAAAAAGAAAAATCCACTAGGTCTTTAGAAATGAGAATTCCAGAAAAACATCTGCTTCATTGACTACACTAAAGCCTTTGACTGTGTGGATCACAACAAACTGTGGGAAATTCTTAAAGACATGGGAATACCAGATCACCTTACCTGCCTTCTGAGAAATCTGTATGTAGGTCAGGAAGCAAGTTAGAATCGAACATGGAACAACAGACTGGTTCCAAATTGAGAAAGGAGTACATCAAGGCTGCATATTGTCACCCTGTTTATTTAATTTATATGCAGAGTACATTATGAGAAAGGCAGGGCTGGATAAATCACAAGCTGGAGTCAAGATTGCCAGGAGAATCACCAAGAACCTCAGATATGCAAACGACATCATCCTTATTACAGAAAGCAAAGAGGAACTAAAGAGCCTCTTGATGAAAATGAAAGAGAAGAGTGAAAAAGCTGGTTTGAAATTCAACATTCAAAAAAGTAAGATCATGGTATCCGATCCCATCATTTGACAACACATAGATGGGGAAACAATGGAAACTGTGACAGACTTTATTTTCTTGGGCTCCAAAATCACTGCGGATGGTGACTGCAGCCATGAAATTAAAGGATGCTTGCTCCTTGGGGAAAAAAAGCTATGACAAACCTAGACAGTGTATAAAAAAGCAGACATTACTTTGCGAACAAAGGTCTTGTTCAGTCAAAGCTATGGTTTTTCCAATGTCAGAGTTGGACCATAAAGAAAGCTGAAAGCCAAAGAATTGATGCTTTCAAACTGTAGAGTTGGAGAAGACTATTGAGAGTCCCTTGGTCTGCAGGAGATCAACCAGTCAATCCTAAAGAAAATCAACCCTGAATAGTCACTGGAAGGATGGATGCTGCAGCTCCAATACTTTGGCCACTTTTGGCTCTTTCAAAAGAGCCGACTCATTTGAAAAGACTCTGATGCTGGGAAAGATTGAAAGCAGGAGAAGGTGATGACAGAGGACGAGATGGTTGGATGGTATCACTGACTCAAATGGACATGAATTTGAGCAAGCTCCGGAAGATGGTGAAGGACAGAGGAGCCTGGCATGCTGCAGTCCATGGGGTTGCAAAGAGTTGGATACGACTGAGCAACTGAACAATAACAAAAAATAACATACAGTAAAACATATATGGCACATAGAAGGCACACAATAAATGATTATTGCATAAATGAATTTAGCATCATAGGTATTAGTGAAATATTGTTGAAGGTGTGGTTGATGACATTGACTTGGTGGCTCCTCCATGAGGACAGATGGTTTAAATTTCTCTTTTTTTTCAAATACCAGGAAAAGTTATCTTTTTCTGGAACATTTTAATGTCATGAATAGTATCTTTCTTTCTCTTTTGGCTGCCAGGATGCTTGGAATCAAATATGTGGTTCACTTACAGCAACTGTGCAGTGTTAGGCATTTCTGGCTCATTTTTATTATCCTATGACTAACTTTCTTTGGTCCGGATTTCATTACCTCTTCATTTTTCAACCCATTACATGCTTTATATTAAAAACAGGTGAAGGGACAACTGAAGTAATAGGGATGTTTCCACCCAATGTGAACAAATAGATACATTGTTTGAAGTATCTCAGCCTCAAATTACCCACTAAGAAGAGGTAAGTCAGAACCCCATGCAAATTAATAAAAAATGTATCTATTCAAATCACCACCAAGAGCACTGTTGTTGTTTAGTCAATATGTGGTTTACTCCCTAAGTAGTGACCTACTCTTTTGCAAATCCATGAACTATAGCCCCGCCAGGCTCCTCTGTCCATGGGATTTCCCAAGCAAGAATACTGGAGTGGGTTGCCATTTCTACTCCAGGGGATCTTCCTGAACCAGGAATCAAACCCGTGAACCTGCACTGGCAGATGGATCCTTTACCACTGAGCCTCCAGAGAAGCCCCAATAGTATTGTACTAGATATTCACTAACGTTCCTTCTGGCACTAACCTTCTGGCGCTAATATTGTCTGAAGTAGTACCTCCCCATTAACTATGTTAATATAGGCAGCAGATACATGGGTAATTATAAACAGCAGGGAATGCAAAATGCATTTTAGCTGTTTTTGATTGCACTGTATTGCGTTCTGCTAGCAGATTTACAAACATGCTGAATATGGGTCACTTACATCAACAGTAAAATTCATTTCTATTTCCTGAACATACACTGCTCTTCATGAGGACAGGTACAAGCAGGGCAGAAGAAATTAAAGCTCTCCTAAAGATCACACGCCACACAGATCTACTACACAGAAGATGGCTCACCATTGTAAATTCTAAGATAGCATGAACACGAGATCAGGGTGGGAAAATATTCCATGTATGTGAACAGACGGTTCAGTCAGGGAAAGAAGGCTGGAGCTGGAAGCAATCTTAGACATAATAAAGTCCAATCTCTTCATTTTATGGGCCAGAAAAGTGCTTCACAGAGGTTGGGAGGGTCAGGATCACCTTGTGAGTGTAGGAACAGAGCTCTGGTCTCCCAGCTTCAGCACTTTTTCTATATTACTTTGAAAGTGACAGTTGCTCATGTCTGACTCTGCGACCCCATGGAGTCCATGGAATTCTCTAGACCAGAATACTGGAGTGGGTAGCCTTTCCCTTCTCCAGGGGATCTTCCCAACCCAGGGATCGAACCCAGGTCTGCCACATTGCAGGTGGATTTTTTTTTACCAACTGAGCCACAAGGGAAGCCAAAAAATATTGGAGTGGGTAGCCCATCTCGTTTCCAGTGGATCTTCCCGACCCAGGAATCGAACTGGGGTCTCCTGCATTGCAGGTGGATTCTTTACCAATTGAGCTAAAGGACTTTAAAAGAAACTACGGTTAGCCTTTCTGTATATGGAACATCTGAGCAAAGGCCTGGACTTGAGGAAAGGAAGATGGAGAGTGTGTGTGTATATGGGGAGTGCCAGATGGGAATGGTGACCAGAAGGAAGGCAAGTTTGATTTGAACACACAGAATGTGTGCCGGACCAGTGTAGGCAATTGGAGAGGCCAGGCTACAAGGATAACAGCTCTAGGGCTGTAGACATTTGTGGAGGAAGTCTGAGAGAGAAAAGGAACGATGTGGAAGAGGAAAGACTATTTTCCTGGGACAGTATAAGTTTGGGAACATGCACATCTTCTCCTCCAAAATGTAAAATGGACTGAATTAATCTGCTTCACAGATTTGTCTTATAAAAGAGGGTGAAATGATAAAAGTTCCCTTGTAAAGCCTTTGAGGTGCCTCCAATTAAGTTTTCCACATACTTGCATGGTTTCTGAGTAATCATCCCTAGGACCCTGAAGCAGGGCCATGCAGGGAATCTTGATTCACCAGAGGGAAGAGCAAGGGGAGAAGAGATGGCTGCTCCAAACACATCCCTCTTAGGGGGCTTTAGAAGCAGAAGGGAATCACTGGATGTCCTTGGCAGAGGTGGGAGGTAGACAGGATGGGAGGAAGAAGATTCACCACTGTAATGTGAAACTTAGAGGAAATAAAGCTTTTGGATCATGGGGCTCTATATGAATTCTTGGACTACACCACCATTCTGTCCTAATCCCTGTGTTCTAAAGCCTCTCCTCTCCAGGGATTCCCAGCTCATAGTCAGTGATTTTTCCACAATCTGGAGAACATTTTTGCTCAAGATTACAGAAGAACATACTCAACTTTTAAATTTGATATTAACTTGTAACTTTTCTTCTAGTAAACCTGACTTCTCCCTTTGCTTACAGTGTTTAAACATTTCTGGCTTCTTGGTAGAATTAAAATGAATCAGACTGGCTATTGGAGTGGGTCCCATAGAGGATCTGAGGAACACTGCTGTAAACACCAGGTTTGCTGTAAACAGTAGGTCAACTGAATGCAGGGCACACCAAGGGTCCCTGGGCCAATTCAGCATCCATCTCAGTACATGGAGTTCAGCTTCATTTCACACACCTGTGGACTACTTATTATAATGAATGATATTGCAATGGACAAAGCCAAGGCTGAATTTAAATCTCAGTTCCACCATTTTCTATCTATGGCACCTTAAGTTAGTCACTTAACTTCAATTCTTCAGCTGCCTCCTCAGTGAAATGAGGTAATATTATCTACACCTCATAGGTTTTGTTGATGATTAAGTCATATGATATCCAAGATGTTCGTGCTGCTGCTGCTGCTAAGTCGCTTCAGTCGTGTCCGACTCTGTGTGATCCCATAGACGGCAGCCCACCAGGCTCCCCTGTCCCTGGGATTCTCCAGGCAAGAATACTGGAGTGGGTTGCCATTTCCTTCTCTGCAAGATGTTCATAAATGTAACTAATACACTAGGCTGTCAATAAGTACTGGCTTCTTTCATTTCCACAGTAGAGAAAGGGTCATCTATACAGAAGACTTGGGTTACATAATCAAGGTTATTGATCTTTCTTGTTATAAAGTTTCTAATGGAATCCGAGTTCTTAGTCATTGTTTCTTCTCACAGGAAGAGTAATGGTCTTTGTATTTTATATAAAATAAGATTTTCTAAGATGAAATTATAGATCCCTGATAGTAAGACCATGTTCAATCAGTTCAGTTCAGTCACTCAGTCGTGTCCGACTCTTTGTGACCCCATGAATCGCAGCACGCCAGGCCTCCCTGTCCATCACCATCTCCCAGAGCTCACTCAGACTCACGTCCATCGAGTCAGTGATGCCATCCAGCCATCTCATCCTCGGTCGTCCCCTTTTCCTCCTGCCCCCAATCCCTCCCAGCATCAGAGTCTTTTCCAGTGAGTCAACTCTTCCCATGAGGTGGCCAAAGTACTGGAGTTTCAGCTTTAGCATCATTCCTTCCAAAGAAATCCCAGGGTTGATCTCCTTCCGAATGGACTGGTTGGATCTCCTTGCAGTCCAAGAGACTCTCCAGAGTCTTCTCCAACACCACAGTTCAAAACCATCAATTCTTCGGTGCCAGCCTTCTTCACTGTCCAACTCTAACATCCATACATGACCACAGGAAAAACCATAGCCTTGACTAGATGGACCTTAGTCAGCAAAGTAATGTCTCTGCTTTTGAATATACTATCTAGGCTGGTCATAATTTTTCTTCCAAGGAGTAACGGTCTTTTAATTTCATGGCTGACGTCAGCATCTACAGTGATTTTGGAGCCCAAAAGATGAAGTCTGACACTGTTTCTACTGTTTCCCCATCTATTTGCCATGAAGTGATGGGGCCAGATGCCATGATTTTCGTTTTCTGAATGTTGAGCTTTAAGCCAACTTTTTCACTCTGCTCTTTCACTTTCAACAAGAGGCTTTTTAGCTCCTCTTCACTTTCTGCCATGAGGGTGGTGTCATCTGCATATCTGAGGTTATTGATATTTCTCCCGGCAATCATGATTCCAGCTTGTGCTTCTTCCAGTCCAGCGTTTCTCATGATGTACTCTGCATACAAATTAAATAAGCAGGGTGACAATATACAGCCTTGACGTACTCCTTTTCCTATGTGGAACCAGTCTGTTGTTCCATGTCCAGTTCTGACTGTTGCTTCCTGACCTGCATACAGATTTCTCAAGAGGCAGGTCAGGTGGTCTGGTATTCCCATCTCTCTCAGAATTTTCCACAGTTTATTGTGATCCATACAGTCAAAGGCTGTGGCATAGTCAATAAAGCAGAAATAGATGTTTTTCTGGAACTCTCTTGCTTTTTCCATGATCCAGCGGATGTTGGCAATTTGATCTCTGGTTCCTCTGCCTTTTCTAAAACCAGCTTGAACATCAGGGAGTTCATGGTTCACATATTGCTAAAGCCTGGCTTGGAGAATTTTGAGCATTACTTTACTAGCATGTGAGATGAGTGCAATTGTGCGGTAGTTTGAGCATTCCTTGGCATTGCCTTTCTTTGGAATTGGAATGAAAACTGACCTTTTCCAGTCCTGTGGCCACTGCTGAGTTTTCCAAATTTGCTGGCATATTGAGTGCAGCACTTTCACAGCATCATCTTTCAGGATTTGAAACAGCTCAACTGGAATTCCATCACCTCCACTAGCTTTGTCCGTAGTTTTGCTTTCTAAGGCCCACTTGACTTCACATTCCAAGATGTCTGGCTCTAGATTAGTGATCACATCATCATGNGAAGGCTTTCTTATCTCTTCTTGCTATTCTTTGGAACTCTGCATTCAGATGCTTATATCTTTCCTTTTCTCCTTTGCTTTTCGCCTCTCTTCTTTTCACAGCTATTTGTAAGGCCTCCCCAGACAGCCATTTTGCCTTTTTGCATTTCTTTTCCATGGGGATGGTCTTGATTCCTGTCTCCTGTACAATGTCACGAACCTCATTCCATAGTTCATCAGGCACTCTATCAGATCTACACCCTTAAATTTATTTCTCACTTCCACTGTATAATCATAAGGGATTTGACTTAGGTCATACCTGAATGGTCTAGCGGTTTTCCCTACTTTCTTCAATTTAAGTCTGGATTAGGCAATAAGGAGTTCATGATCTGAGCCACAGTCAGCTCCCAATCTTGTTTTTGTTGACTGTATAGAGCTTCTCCATCTTTGGCTGCAAAGAATATAATCAATGTGATTTTGGTGTTGACCATCTGGTGATGTCCATGTGTAGAGTCTTCTCTTGTGTTGTTGGAAGAGGGTGTTTGCTATGACCAGTGCATTTTCTTGGCAAAACTCTATTAATCTTTGCCCTGCTTCATTCTGCATTCCAAGGCCAAATTTGCCTGTTACTCCAGGTGTTTACTGATTGATCAACTATTGTGTCCTGGTGACTATGCTAAGAGCTAGGAATGCAACAGGGAACAAGACAATGAGGTTTTGCTCTAGCACCTAATACAGTGCCTGATACTTAGCAGGTGATCAGTACATATGTGCTGATGTGAACCCAGAGATGTTTAGAAAACTGTAAACTCTATAGGAATACTATACACCTGGGAACAACCCTCAGGACATCTAGATACTACTATAACTCAGCAGAAACAGGAGGTTTGATTCAAACAGAAGGGCTGGAAAATCCCCCTGACTTCTGTAGGAGCATCTCCTGCTTTCGGAGACCTGCCCTGATGTGGTTTGCTGACTCTTTTTGAACTCTTGGGTATAAACTGGCACAACCACATGAACTGGGCTGTGAGTCACTACTGTTTTATACATGAATCTTAGAGACCTGTTAATATTCCACACTATTGCCAGGGATTGGAGTTGGGAATTAAATTTAAAAAAAAACAACATACTAAAACCCTCACCAACTTCCCAGAGTTGCACTGTTACCTAGAAGCACTTAGGTACTATTATGCAAATTATACATGCATGATTTCCAAAAAACCAGTCACAAATGTCAATTAGTGCTCATTAATATGCAGTAAAATTCTCATTTGAAAACTACTAAGAGCCAAGAATGAATTCCACTTGGCTGCCCTCCTTTAATGAGAACTGCTGTGAAGTGCTCTATGCTATTTCTCATCAGCGAAACAGTGAGGTATCATACAAATCAAGCTTCAGGCAACAGAAAGACCAGACAGAAAGATCATTTGAAGGTTTCAGAGGCTGGTTTTAGATGGCTCAAGTTTTATGTTGCTATAGCTAAAACCTCAGCCCTTTTGGGTATCCAGAACATAAGCTGTGCGAATTCATTAATCTACCTTTCAAATAGAGCCATGGTAATACTGAACACTCCTTCAAAAGAAGTTTGTGAAGGTGCCATACAGCTGTGAAAACAGTGAGGTTCAGTCTATTGAGAAAGCAATGTCCAACTCCTCAAAAGAAGCAGAGGTCCAAGGCTCTTGGAATTAATGGGACTCATCCCTGAAAAGTCTTTTTGTTAGAATTTCTGTGAGTGAACTTACATGCTGTGGGCTTCTCTGGTGGCTTCCCTGGTAAAAAAGAAAATCTGTCTGCAATGCAGGAGACCTGGGTTCAATCCCTGGGTAGGGAAGATACCCTAGAAAAGGGAAAGGCTACCCTCTCCAGCATTCTTGTCTGGAGAATTCCATGGATAGAGGAGCCTGGCAGGCTATAGTTCATGGGGTTGCAAAGAGTCTGACAAGACTAAGCAACTAACACTTTCACTTTTCACTTTATATGCTGTGTCTCCAAATTCCACTTTAATCTGGACACTGGATTTCTCTGAAATGTTGTTCAGTGTTGTTGTGCAACCCAAGACACTGTGTGAGAGTGATACAGGCTCTCTGAGGATAAAAAGATGGAAAATACAAGCTAGTAACAGCAGACTGTTCATTCTGCTGCTGCTAAGTCACTTCAGTCGTGTCCGACTCTGTGCAACCCCATAGACGGCTGCCCACCAGGCTTCCCGGTCCCTGGGATTCTCCAGGTAAGAACACTGAGTGGGTTGCCATTTCCTTCTCCAATGCATGAAATTGAAAAGTGAAAGTGAAGTCGCTCAGTCGTGTCTGACTCTTAGTGACCCCATGGACTGCAGCCTACCAGGCTCCTCCGTCATGGGATTTTCCAGGCAAGAGTACTGGAGTGGGTTGCCATTGCCTTCTCCATTCTGCAGCCACTTCCTTATCAAAATGTCCTAAATTTGGCTTGGAAGCACGGGGTACAGAATAGACTTTTCTAAGAACAGTTTAACCCAGTGGTTATCAAACTTTAGTGCACATCAGAATCACCTAGAAAAGGCCTTTAAAAATACTGATTGCAGGCCCACCAGAGTTTCTGATTCAATAAGGCCTGAGAATCTGCATTTCTAGTGAGTTCCCAGGTGATGCTGCACCTGTTGATTTGGCATTCATACCATGAGAACTTGAATTTGAATTTGAATTATTCACTAAAAATTAATCTCAGAGACATACTACTGAGAAATTAGACACCTAGAATAGTACTCAATTTATTCATTCTTCAAACCATAATTCTTAAATAGTTTTTTGGACATGAAATACTGATGAAAACTATTGACCTGCTTCTGAAAAACATGTACAAATATGTAATATTTTACATATAAAATCAGAAGGGGGAATCATAGCCCATGTCAACCTCTCCTACAAACCCCATTCATGTCCAGTGAGGAGGTTCATTTCAAATCACAACTCAGGTGAAGCTAGGGATAAAACTTTTTTAAAATTAAGGTTTCTATTTATATTGTTCTCATAAATCAAATTTCTATTTATATTGTTCTCATAAATCAAATACTTGTGGCTACCCACAACTAAAGCATGATGCATTAAAAGGCTGAAGGCTATGAAAAACTGTCACCAATTAAAACATTTTAATAATCCTTTTTAATATGTCTACTCTTTATCTAGTACAATAATCTGTCTTTTAGTTATTCTATTTATTCCTATGATAATTACTGACATAAATGAGTTAAAATTTATTATGTTACTATTTGTTTTATTTTCCAACTGTCCTATATTCTTTTTTTGGTATTTTAAAATATTTTGCAATTGTGTTTTATCCCATTTTCCTATTAGCTTTTAAACAGCTCTCTTGAGGTATTGTTGTTGTTGTTTAGTCACTAAGTCTTGTCTGATTCTTTTGCAGCCCCATGGACTATAGCCTGCCAGGCTCTTCTGTCCATGAGATTTCCCAGGCAAGAATACTGGAGTGAGCTCTCCATTATTGAGGTATAAATTACATTAAACTGCAAATATTTAAAGTGTCAATTTGATAAATTTTGACATATCCATACACCTGTGAAACCATTCTTGATTCAAAAGAAAAAACAAGGAGTGATAATCCTTCAACTTTGTTCCTTTTCTGAAAGTTATTTTGGCTGTTCTAGACAGTGCACATTTTCCAGGGAATTTTAAAATGAGATTATCATTTCTATAAGACAGTCATCTGGGATTCTGACTGGGATTACACTGAATCTATAGATCAATTAGGAGAGAATTAACATCTTAATAATAATGTTTTAATCCATTGTCTTTCAATTCACTTGCTATTTTAAAAATACCATAGATTAAAAGTGGTTTATAAACAACAGAAATTTATTTCTCACAGTTCTGGAAGCTGGAAGTTCAAGATCATGGGGCCAGCATGACTGAGTTCTGGTAAGAGCCCCCTTCCAGTCTGCAGATAGCTGACTTCTTGTTATATCCTAACATGATGGAAAGAGAGCTATTTAGCTCTTGGGCCTCTCCTTATAAGGGCACTAATCATATCCATGAATTTTTCCCCACCCTTCTGACCTAATCATCTCCCAAAGGCCCTGTCTCCATATATCCTCACACTGGGGACTAGATTTCAACTATTAATTTTGGGAGGACAGAAACATTCAATCCTGTAAACAAGATATATCTTTCCATCTATTTAGGTTTTCTTAAATTTCTCTCAATAAGGTTTTGTCACACATTGAGATGGGCCAACTCCTTTATTCAGTTCACTAATTCAACTGCTTATCTCTTCCAGAGACACTCTCACAATATACTTCCAAAATAATGGGTGATACAGTAGACACATAAAATTAACCATCAGTGTTTTTCAGGCCCTTCCACTTTGATGGACCCAACACTCCCATTTTAATCTCCCCAGCACAGTAAGATTGCACTAGCTCTGATGAGTTTAGCTTTCTAGCATTGCTTTCTGTTTGGCTTTTTTTAAATCCTTGGTCTGTGCTACTTGGGCTCCTCTGGTAGCTAAGATGTAAAAAATTGGCCTGCCAATGCAGGAAATGTGGGTTCAATCCCTGGGTTGGGAAGGTCCCCTGGAGAAGGAAATGGCAACCCATTTCAGTATTCTTGCCTGGAGAATCCCATGGACAGAGGAGCCTGGCAGGCTACAGTTCATGGGGTAGCAAAAAAGTCGGTCATGACTTAGAGACCAAACAACAACTGTGCTGCTCATACATTGGTGAATGACTTGTAAGGAAAATGGCTCCAATTTATTGCACTAATTCCTCTGAGTCTCTTTTCTTTCCATGATCATGACCTCTATGTCCCAGCTCATTTAGTATCCCTGAATTCCCCTTTTTTCCCCTCCCCAGCTCTATCAGGCTGCAGAGTGTTCTGCTCAGCTTCTTTAACTCTCAGTAATTTCTTTTTGCTTGGTTTCTTAGCTTTTCCTCACATGCTACTTAACAAATGGCAAATGTCTCAAGGAAAAATGCAACCCAGAATGTGGGGCACTCAATGAATTTCTCTTCTTTCTGAGGTTTTAGATCTCAAGCACTGGCATTAATAGGTCTTTTATACCTTTAAACAGATTATAGAAATCTGGATTTTCTAGTTGTCCCCTATGGGAGCAACAGTCTACTACCAGAAGGTTCATTATGGCTAGAAGCAGATGCTTAACATCTTATAATATGTTTTACCTTATTTTATTTTTTTTTTTACTAAGGAGACAAAACTGTCTAAAGATAATCTTTATAGACTCAAATCACAGTGAAAAGAGTATAAAATATAACTATCCTACTATTAACTCTGAGACCAATTAAGATACATTATAAATCCCTAAGTTATGAGACAAACCTATTATAGTGATGACTATAACTAGTCAATTATTAACTATCATTTTTACTCCATCAGTACATATCTGAAAAGTTGATGAAAAAGTATGTATTAATACAAAGAATGATGCTTACTCTTCAGGTTTATACATGTCCAAATGAAAGTTAAAATTTCTTCTTAGAAATTAACTACAATAACTTCTATTCTGGTTTTCTTTTCTTTCTTTAGTTTTCTATCTAGGACATAAAAATTCATTTCAAAGCTACCAAGCAAAAATTGCAGCATGTATTATAGAAGCCAACAGTAAAATGTCCGTTACAGGACTTCATAATTTTGAAGTCATCTAGGATGACTTAGCTAATGTTTGCATTCTGAACACAGAATCACAGTTGGGTTTCTAAAACAAATTAGAGGATCACAGATCTCCATAGCATGTCCAAGAGCTCATAGGCCCACACAGCAGCCTTTGGCAGTTCATTGCTTACATTTCCCTTGTTCATACTCACTGGCTTCCCTTAATGCTTCTCTGATATTTTCTCTAGCCCTGGTGTGGTGAGAAATCCTGCTCCTCTCCAGTCTTGAGAGCTAGACTGAATTTTTACATGCAAACAAGAGCAAAACTAAAAATGAAAACCAAGTAGTCCTGGGAAGCTCACTACTCATACAGGCTAAGTAAAATCACTTGTTTAAAAATGTTTACATCTGTTGAGTGGCACTGATCCTTAAGTTCTAAGACCCCTACCTTCTCAACTAATTATCCTCATGTCAAGTAATCAGTTGTAGTTGATTGACTATATATTCATTAAAAATCCCCAAATCCCTCAAAATAGAGGGAGAAGACGGGGATGTAATCAAAGAATTTTTCTCAATCCAACTATTAAGGAAAGGACATAAAAACCTAGCAGATTTGGCATTGTGAGAAAGCACTGTAACGACCTTTTCTCTCTGAAAGTGCCTCCCTCCCCACTGATTGGGCTGCTCCTGCCACCGATGAAGACCGTGGATAATTCCTCAGCATGGATAAATGAACAAGGGGAACTGTAAACAGTCTGGCCAACCAGAAGCGATAGACACAGAATGCAACCAAGACACAGCAGACCCTGCTCCCCACCGAGCTGATATAATCCTCACTTGGCAAGGATGAGTTCTCACTGCAGGGCTCTCCTGCCTACAGACACAGGCTCCCCTGAAGAAATGCGGCGGGAGAGTGGAGAGCAAGACAAAAGGAGGGAGGGAAATGGCTGCTGGAGGGGAGACCCACAGTGAGCAGGAAAATTGTGTGTGTTCCTTTTGACCCAGAAATGCCAATTTGGGGAATTTTCCTATGGAAATAAAAACCAAAGTGTAAGGATAAATGTAGAATATTTATTGTAGCATAATTTGTTTTGTTTAAAAGAAAAAACACTGGAGGATAACCTAGAATATCAATACAAAAATAATGGGAAAAATTATGTCTGCAAAGGAATATACGTAGTTATTAAAAATTGGATCAACTATATGTATGTAGCTATAGTAATGTACTTAATATAATAAACAAAATGGAACAGAGTAACTGGTATTATATGATCCCATTTACATATGAAATAGAAAATAACTCTACCTAGGTTTGAATGTAGAAAAGGACAGAAGAAATTATTTTTTTCAGGAAGACAGAGGGGAGAGTAGGTGGAGATTAGTAACGTTTTCTCTATTTACTGTCATTTACTAGACTTGTTTTAATGAGTATTACTTTTATAATTTAAAAATGTAATAAATTTAAAATATAAAAAGAATTTATTGAGACTATTATTTACAAGTAATGCCAGTGGATGGTATAGTTCTCCAGCATTTGTTTTAAATTGATCCTGGTACACAGAGGTAGACAGCAACTTCTGTTCCTGGAGAGAGGCCTCACCACGTGTTCCTCAGAAGGAGCCGATTAAAGCACAGACTCGACAGTGACTCTGGAAAAGGCCAGTGGTTGTGAAATGAAAACTACATCCACCTCTCCAGAAGCTCAGCTGCAGAGGTTCCCAAGAGGCGGCTTGAGTCAGTAAGCTGAAGAGAGTAGAATAGTGTTTTGTCTGGAAAAATCCCACTACTCCAGCTACTGACAGCTTTTGTTGGCTCCAGTTTCATATTTCAGAGATGTGATGTATAAGGATGGCCTGGCAGCTTTAGGAATAAATATTAAACTCTGGAAAAGATGTTGCTGTCCAGTTGCTAAGTGCTCTGTGTTAGCACTTGGTGGACCGCTGGAAGCCAATTATGGGACTTCCAGTTGTCGCCCAGAGAACGGCATTAAGGCCTTGGAGGTGTGACATGTGGCTTAGTGTTGGCAATTTGGCTTCATGCTGATAAAAGCTTCCAGATCCTTGGCAGGGGTGGGGGTGGGGCAGCAAGAAATATATGATATTCAACAATGAACAAAAAACATGCAGAAGTTAGCAGCCTGAAAATGACTATACACTTCACTGGCATTAATTGTAAATAATAGTCTCAATAAATTCTCTTTATATTTTAAATTTATTGCATTTTTAAATTATAAAAGTAATACACACTCATTATAACAAGCCTAGTAAATAATAGTAAATAGAGAAAACATTACTAATCTCCACCTACTCTCCCCTCCGTCTTCCTGACAAAATCACTTCTGTGATTTTCATTCATTTTCCAACATCTTTTTTTTCTATTCTGGTAAAATCCTGCTGTCCTCCATGTATGCCTTTTCTTCTTTCTCCCTACTGAGCCCCTTGAAAGATTATTTTACTTAATTTTTTGCTGAGTATCAGAAATCCATGCTTATAATAGCAATGATGGGAAATACGGATAAGTTAGGAAAAGAGAAAAATAATCATTCATAATCCCACTGCTGCTAATATTTTAGGATGCTTTCTGCTTTATGCTTACTTTTTAAAGTAGGTCTGCATTTGTGTATCTTTACAAATATCTCACGTACATAACTAATATTATAAATGAATATGAGAGAATGTGATGGAAGTGTGAAGGGGTTTGGACAGTATATTACTGCTGGGATCTGCATGGTTGTGGTGTGGCTATGTGTTCTGGCGTGTCAAGCCTGTATAATGTTCCTCAGACTGACAGCAGCCTCATGTTTCAGCCCTTCTTTTCTCTTCACAACTGACTTTGGCAGTCAACAATATTTGCACGTAAAGATTCCCGTGGGTGGTTACTTGATCTTCTTTCATCCCAGTCTTTCACCTGCAGATAATCGGGTACCTAGGACCCCAGCCAGTCACTACCCTCTTCCCTTTCCTGTCTCCTGCCATCATCTTTCCTGTTCCCTCTTTACTCCAATCTCCAAACAACATCCAAAAGCAGGCCAGAGAACAACATACAATCACTGAAATGTCCATTATGAAAAGGCACTCAATTAAGCAGGAACCCTCTTCACCTCGGAGAAGGCAATGGCACCCCACTCCAGTACTCTTGCCTGGAGAATCCTATGGACGGAGGAGCCTGGTAGGCTGCAGTCCATGGGGGCAGAGTCAGACACGACTGAGCGACTTCACTTTCACTTTTCACTTTCATGCACTGGAGAAGGCAATGGCAACCCACTCCAGTGTTCTTGCCTGGAGAATCCCAGGGACGGGGGAGCCTGGTGGGCTGCCGTCTATGGGGTCGCACAGAGTTGGACACGACTGAAGCGACTTAGCAGCAGCAGCCTCTTCACCTGTTCGGAGGAAATACACAGCAAACATGGCCTTTGGGAGATTTCACTTTATGCAGAAAACTAAGAATGTCTTAAATATTGAAGGGTGTTGTTAGTCTGAAGTCTTGTTATTTCCCTAGTTAAGACTTTTGCTTCTGCCTCCTTCTCAGGGTCTTCCCAGTTACCCTGGGAAAATCAGGATGGGAGCTGACAGTGCTGATTGAGAGGCTGACATTCCACCATAGGCAGAAGGCAATGGGATGGCTCAGGGCATTCTCTTCTAGGTGTTTCCAATGTCACTCTGGAACACATACCTACCACCGCAAGAGAAAAGTTCCAAATAGCAAGACCCTGGGCAGAATCATGAAGTTTCTCTATGGGGTCCTCCATGCCTTTTTCTGTCCTCACACCAAGAAATCGCTTCTCCCCATCAGATTCCAGAGCTCTGCAGCTAATCTACACATATGCAAAGGTACTCACTGCTGCACTGAGGACTGACTTCCCCAGGACCATAACTTCTACTTATCTCTTCCTTATCACAAACATCATAAAGTGGAGATGATGGAGAGGTTTCACACCCCTTCCTCCCTCCCTATTTTTATTATGCATTAAAATAAACATCCTGAGGCACTTCTGAATAGGAATCTGCAGGGAACACTCGTGGTAGGTGGCCAAACAGTCCTGTCTATGGGTTGTCAATCTGCATGGCCTCAATCCGCTATTTCCAGTTGCCTCTCTAGTCACTGCCCAGTAGCCAGGTCAAAGCAAGTCTGAATTCTGTAGCAATGGTCTACCTGTCTCATCACTTGGTCCTCTGTTGCCTCACAACCCAGCTTGAAGTATACTGACTCAGATTTAGGTTCTTAGACCTGGTGATAAAGGGGTACTTAGACCCTCCCAACTACCCCCCACTGAGGCAAAGTGGCCACAAAAGGGGATGTATGCCGCCATCAGAAGATGCAGCATACAGCCTATGAATTCAGTTTGACTTGGAGTATTTGTGTGATAGATGAGACCTGTTTCTGGTTAGTCCCAGGAGTATACTGAATGAATCTGACCTCCTTCTGTTTACATCCTTTAGAGTAGATTGTACAAAGGCTCTAGACTGGATTGGACACAGAAGAATATTCTGGAAGTACCTTGGACATAAACAGACCTCAAGGCCTTGCTTCGGCTAGAGGCACCGCTCAAGAATTGCTCAAAATCTGACCTAATCAAAAGTTACATGATCCCCTTCAACAAACAGACTAAAGTCCATGCTCCTGTGTCCTTTACAAGTTGGCCTTTAGCTCTCCTGCTTTATCTCTTCCTGCAAACCTGCCCTAACCCTCCCTGACACCCCCTCTTCACCTTACTCAGGCCACACCAGCACGACAGCCCTGACTCGAATGTCTGCTCAAGTTACTCTGCCTGGAAATGCCCTTCCACACCACAGCTGCCAGTCAGAGAGCCACAATCCTTCAGAACATGACTCAAAAAGCACTTCTTCCTTGGAGAAGAAAATAATTTCTCCTGAGATAGCTAGTTCTCTCCCCCAACCTGGAAACACTGGCTAGCCTCCACTCCTTCTCCCGTATTTTCATAGCAGGTGTGACAACTTAATTATAGCACTCGGCATAGCTATCTTATACAGGCCTTGTCTACATCAGTGTCAAAGGAACTGTGTCCTTTAAAGGCTTATTCCTTTATTCTTCTATTTGGGATGAATGCATTCCATCTTAAATAATCCCTCTTCATGCTGATAAGCTCTTTTCCACCATCCCCTCTGGGCCCACACCCTCAGGGGTACTCCATTAACAGACTCTGCTTTTTCCAAGTCACTGCTGTCAGCCTGTCTGCTGATCCAGATACTATTAATGCCCATTTTTCTGTATGCTCATTCTCCCCCATCCCTAGAAAGCAAGGCACACTGCAAGATGGGTTCAGTATTACCAATGTTCGCTGGCTGTATCATCTATCTCTGTCTGAGTAGCTCATGATTATGACAAGCGTCTCCGAAAAACACCTTGAGAAGCCTAGATGAAAACCAATGCCCCATGGAAACACATAAATATTTTATCAGGCTCTGAACAAGACTCTTACTCTTAAATATTTAAACCTCTTGAGAGCAGAATGCTCAGTGGCTGATTAGAGTCAATTTGTACTCAGATGGGGAGCTGAGAGGAAGAGGGGAATACAAGAGCAATGGTGGCAGCATTCTACAGTCTCTTTTAGGGACTGAGAAACACTGAAAGTATGCTTGAGGGCTCCCCAATTTGCCTGGACACTCATTTTTCAAGTGCTCTCCCTCTGCAGTGGGAGAGAGAGCAGCACCCAGTGGGGCTGACTGGAGAAGGTGTTTGCTGGGGTATAGGCAGGCTGTCATATTGGGCACAGCCACCATAATCTTGCCATATTTCTCTCAGCACTGGTGGCATGAAGACTTTCACATAAAGTACATCGGACTTAAAATGAGGTACACTCTATAAAATGTTCATGCAGCTTTGTTCAAAATAGCCCCAAACTGGAAACAACCCAAGTATCCATGAATAAGAGAATGGGTAAATAAAAAGTAGATATTCATACAGTTGAATACCATCTTGGAATAAAAATAAATGAACAATTAATATACAATCACAAGGATGAATCTCAAGACACTGTGCTGAGAAAAAAGAAGGCAGACATAAAAGTACATACTGTGTGAATGCATTTATATGATGTCCAGGAACCAGAAAAACTACGATAAAAGAAATCATAACAAAGGTTGCTTCTTGGCGGGTGGGTAACTAGAAAGGGACATGAGGGAAATTTCTAGGATTGAAATTTTTTATATCTTGTTTGCAATGAGGGTTTGTCAAAACTAGCCCAGCTTCTAACATAGGATTCAACTTCAAAGCACTGTGGGGATAACAGTGGCTACTTATCTCCAGGATCATCATTTACCTATAAAATATTGATTAACTTGAATCACTTACAAGGACTTCTAGTATTTTACCAAGGGTTATGCCACCCTTATGGGAGGCAATGTCTTATCTGTGTTATTTAATTATCTAATTAATTCAACAATTATTTATTTATTAATTGCTTACAATATGCCGTGAATAAGACAAAAAATTTCTTGTCCTTACGAAGCTAACATTTGAGGTGTAGAATATAGAGCTGATTAATAAAGAAAGAGACACAATGCCGCGTAATGGTAAATGTAGTGAAGAAAACTACAGTAGGGTCAGAGGACAGGGAGTGACAAAGTGTGGTTTTGGATTAGATGGTCAAGGAAGACCTGATGGAGGAGGTCACATTTGAAAAGAGCCCTGGATGAACTGAGGAAAGAAGCAGTGTAAATATTTGAAGGAAGAGTGTTCAGGCAGAAAAGAGCAAGGAAGTCAGTAAAGTGAGGGGAAAGATATAAGGTCAAAGAGACCAGACCCATTAGGGCTTTGATAAGTCCCGGTAGAGAGCTGGATTTTATTAAAAGTGTGAGGGATCTTATTTCACTGGAGAATGTTAAACAGGGGAGTGATTCATCCAACTTATGCTTCCCTGGTGGCTCAGATGGTAAAAAATCTGCCTGCAATAAGCGAGACCTGGGTTCAATCCCTGGGTTGGGAAGATCCCCTGGGGGAGGGCATGGCAACCCACTCCAGTATTCTTGCCTGGAGAATCCCAAGGACAGAGGAGCCTGGCAGGCTACAATCCATGGGGTCGCAAAGATTCAGGCACAACTGAGAGATTAAGCACACACATGTTTTAAGAATGGGAAAAAGGAAGCAATGAAGAGACATGCCTAGGATTCTTAGGGAAAAGTCGGAAGAATAAGATCCTTTCCTCCCCTACTCAAAATGTTAATATCCTTCACATATCTATTTCTTGACCGCCTTTCAATTTAAGTTCTGTATGTCTGAAGTTTTTCACAATAAAATGTTGGAATGAAAAAAAAAGAAAAGTAGAAACTTGAATCCCTTATCAAGCAGAACTCATTAGTAATAAATGAGAATGTTATGGTTTTCAATGCCTTTCTGCAAAATAAAGGCTCTGATTTTTGATGAAACATAGAACATTCTTTTCAACTTTCAAATCCAACTTCTGGGCCCAAGTCAGTCCATGGTCCATTGTCTCTGTGGGAAGGCAGAGCCTCACTGCTTCTTTCTTCTCTGCCCCCCTGCCCCCACTTACTCTTTAAAAACCTACAAGGGAGTAGAAAGAAATGCAAATTTGAGAGGAGGGACTTTTCAGAGTTCTATACTCCCTCAATCCCATCTGGAAATGCCCTTATGGTCAAACAACAAAAAAGTAAATATTAAAACTCTGAGCAGGAAACAAACTGTTAAGCACCTACTATCCACCTGAGAGAATCTTTCCTTCTGTCTTTATCACTCTGCCACTATTTTGAGAGTCTTTTAGGCTGGAAGTTGCTTCACCCTACCCACTCCAAGTCTCCCCTGGGCCACAATTCTGCTTTCACTAGACTTGGAAGTTCTCTATCCCGAGGCCACCATAACTCGATGTCTGCCAGGCTCAACCCTAGATTTTACTGGGGAACAGGAGAAGCTAAAAGCTGGAGTGAGAGGAAAGGAAATACAGGGAGCACTCTAGAGACAGTGATGGCCCTGAAGTGGAATTAGGTTGACAAATTTAGCACCAGAGGGCCACCACTCGCCTCCCAAGAGATCTCTAACTCAAGCAAAGCCTGCCAAGGCATTTTATTTTCCAGACTCAAACTGCCTTGCATTGTATACTACCACATCCTCAGCCATTTATCTCCATATCCATTCGCTCCAACTGCAGCAAGGGAAGAAGCTACTTACTGTTTTGCAAGCCTGGCTGCTACCCAGCCTGCAGGGAGGCCTTCTATGCTGCATTTAGCCATTGGTGAGACTTAGCAGCAGCAGCAGCAGAGAAAAATCAGTTTTCCTTTGCAGGCCTAGCTGCCTCATACAATTACATCACAAAATTTCCAGCTTTTAATCCACACTTCACGTAGATATGGAATAATTTGATATTACCCTACATACCCTGGTTAAAGGACTACACCAGGAAAGATGTTTCATTATAGGCTAGGACATAATTTGCCTATTATTCATGCACGCACGTACCTAGGAAACCAACAGAGGGAAGAGTTAGAGCATGCCATGACGTCTCTCCCCACAGATTCCTATTCTAAAATGATAACAAAACTCAATTTTAAAGAAAAACTTCAAAGTTCATGTTCCGCAGCGCCGCAAGTACACCAAGATATCCACCATTCAAACACCGATCTAACAAGTGGCCTCTAGTTTCAGATAGAGTTACAAGGATGCTGCAGCTCCCGGGCGACTCTCTGCCCAGAACAAGGCAGTTCGGCAGAAAGCAGAGCAATAAAACGTCCTGTATTCAGGACTTCACAACCCTCGTGAGGGGGTCCACCCTACCCGCCACCTGGCACCCTTAGGGTGCACTGCCCCCAACACCCCCCACAGGCAGGTCTGGGGACAAGCCCCTTGAAGAGCCTCTGGGGGGTCCACACGCCGTTCTCGGATCCCTCCGTTTCAGGAGGCGATCGCCTGTTTAACAGAACAGAACAGCCGCGCCCCTCTTCCCGACAAATACCAGTGCTTCTCTCCTCAGGAAGCTGCCACGGGCATCCCTGGTCAGGGACCCCAGGCTCGCCTCCAGTTTCTAAGATAGTTTCCTCACCGTTTCCCAAGAAGCGGCCCAGATTCTGCAAAGGAGAGAACGCCCTTCCCCCCTTTCCACTTTTTACTTCAGAACTCAAGTGTTTGACGTTCTGTGGATTTATCTTGCCCACAGAGCGCTCCTACAAACTCCCGACTACGGGATCCTCCAGGGCGCGCTGCTCACCTCACCAGGTCCTGGAGCGCCGAGGAGCGCCAGGCCCGCGGCTGGCGGCAGAACGCCGGCGGTGCCCGGGTCTCTCGCGGGTTCGCGGGGCCGGAAGGGACGGGGAGGGGCGGGAGCAGTACCGCAGGGCGCCGCGCCCATCACCGCGCTGGGAGCCGGGAGGCGGGCGCGGAGGCGGCGGGACGGCGGCGCCCGGCTCTGCTGTCTGCGCGGGACGTCGGGTGCCTCAGGGGCCGCCCGGGCTGGGCTCTGGCGGGGCCGCGCCTCCCGCCCCTCCCCTGGCACCGCCCCGCGCGCTGCGCCCGACCCCGCGCTCGGCCGCTCCGGGCCGAGCGGAACCGCGCCCCGCGCCTCCGTCGCCTGAACGGGGCTGTCCCTGGGGGGCCTCGGCGGCGGCGCGGGAAGAAAGGCGCTCAGGCTCCAGTTCCCAAGAGCAGGAATTACGTCTGCGATTTTACCCAGGACTTTCCCCGGATCTCTCACTCTCTACAGCCAGACCCTTTCCTGTGGAACATACAGAAAGTGAGAGGGACCAATTTGATAATTTTGTTTTACCTCAGATATTCTCCTTTCTTTTACACACAGCCCCTGTATATTCTGCAAGATAGTGGGGTTTTTCTCCCAGCGTGGTTCCCACTTTCAGTTCCAGTGTTCTCTTTCTCAAATAGGTGTATCCCCAAGCCCTCAGCTGCCAGGCACAGAAGGTTTAACAACTTCTACCAAGGCCTGCCTTATTTACCTCAAACATGTTGTAGAATCTTTCTCCTTTCTCTGCATTCCCATATTGCTGCTCTTGTTAAACTTGATTACCTTGGCCCGAATCATTTTAAGTTTCCTAGCTGGTGTTCTTGTCTCCTGCCTCTTCCCACTGCCGAAACAGAACTAAGAATGTTGCTTTCCTGAAAAAATAAACAAACAAACCTCCGCGGCCGCCCCTCCGCCCCGCCCCACCGTAAGCCCCCTCTGCAAGTGGAATACAGTCTAAACTACTTTCACAGTTGGAAACTAGCTTACCATTCTAACCTTCTGTCTGCTCAACACCTGTGTTCCAGTTATACTGTGTTGGGCCCATTGCCGTTCTTTGAATATATCCTGGGTGTTTAATGCCCCTGTGTGATTTACTCACTCTGTTCTTTTATTCTGGATTTCTCTTCATCCCCATCTTTATCTGTTGAATTCTTACCAAACCTTCAAGAGCCTACTGAGATGCCTTCTCCTTTAACAATGTTCTTCCAGAAATTCCCAGTCAGATCTGAGAGATCAATTAACTTCTCTTTCCCAACACTCTGTGCTTCTGTTACAACACTTACTAAGTTGGTCTGTATGTTACAGCTGGCTGTGTCCTCTTGGCTCCCCACTGTCATAGCCTGCAAGGCAGAAGATGTTTCTGACTCAACTTCAATCCCATGGCAATTGGCAACATGCGTTTTAAAATGAATAACCATCCTTTGGTTGTATATAAACTTTGCTTATTGTAAAAATTCAAATACATAAAAGGAAATAAACCCCCAACACACTGAAATAACCACTGTTAATGTTTTGATGATCATATTTTCATGTATATATTTATGCACATGTCCATCCATCATTAATCCACAAATGGAATCATTTCTTGTATGTTATGTTTAGGATACCCCCTTTTTTAGTCTTCTCTTTTCTTACCTGACTCTTCCCTCGCTATTCCCCCTCTCAACTATTTAAAAAAGTTAAGCATTCTAATATAACCATATATATGTGTATTTTACAAAGTGAGGAATCATAGTGTAAACCTTCTCTGCTTCTTGCTTTCCTCATTAAACAATGTCATAAAAATCCTTCCAGTTTAACTGGTATAGCGCTGATTCATTCTTTTATTTTAGAGGCTGCATAATGTTCCACAGTATGGATGTACAAAAATTAACTCGTTTCCCTATTTATCACATTCAAATTCTTAAAAAAAAAAATTGCCACTGGCATCAGTGTTTCAATAAACATCCTTTATGTGTATCCAAATGCCCTGGTAACTTAATTTCTGAGGGACCGATTTCCAGGTATGAGATTGGTCTATTTAGAATGTTAATAGATTGCTTTCTAAAAGGCCATAAACAATTTACTTTGCTTATTTTTAGCCATTCTGCTAAGTGAATAGTGATAATTTGTTGTTCTTTTAATTTTTATTTCACTGTCTACTAGTGAAGCTGCTCGTTTTCTGTTTCCCCTTTTGGATACCCTGTTCTATGAATTGTTTATTCATATACTTAGTTCATTTTACTTTTTGAGTTATGGGTCTTTTTCTTTTCAAAGTGTAAGAATTTCCTGTATGTTACCCTGCTTAGCTTCTGAGATCAGATGAGATTGGGAGCGTTCAGGGTGGTATGGCAGTAGACATAGATAGTAACTATATATGTATGTCACAGGTTAACATGTCATGTGTCTTGCAAGTACTTTTCCCAATTATTCATTTACTCTTTATTTGTTTAGAATTTAAAAACCAACTACAACTTATTCCAGTTTGTGGCAAGTTAATATCATATGCCTTAATTTCACAAGTCAAAACAGCACTTAGAAAACTAAAATAGACTAAAATAGTTTCAAACTTCTTAGGGAAATCAATCTTCTATTTCAGTATTTTAAAAATTTGACATACCATCCTCCTCTCTTATCCTTATCCCATACTCAGTCACTATTAATCCAAATTGCCCTATTCACAAATATACTTCTGTTTATAGTATAGTATAAATTTCTATGTATTATTATCTGGCAGAGTCACATTAAATAGACCATTTTGATTCTTTAATATTCTGGTTAACAAAAGTTAACCCGTTTAGTGGTCATCACTTATTTATTTTTACTCAAACCCACTTATTTGGGAAAAGGCCTCCCGTGCAGTTCTAAAGATGTGCTAGGCTAGGAACCCCTCTTTTGACCATAATAGTGGGCATGACCCACACTAGAACAGATATATTCTATGCTCCGGGTATTCGAATCCTTAATTTTAGACTGACACTGTCTTAAAATGATTATCCTTGATCCAAGCCACTAAAATCTTCAGCTCTGCCTTGTTTCTTTTTATTGTATATATTTTTGTTTAGAATTTAAAAACTAAAATTTATTCTCTTGGTGGGTGCCCTGGGCATTGTAATTAACATCCATTCCTAAAATAATCTAATTTGGAGTAATATCATCTTAATTTCAATAGCATACAAAGCTTTGCTCCAGTGTAACTCCATCCCCTCCTCCCTCTTTTGTGATAATTTCATGCAAATATTATTTGTATCCTTCTTGCACTATAAGCTCATCAACTCACTTTTATAATTAATTAATTTTTCATGCAGTTTATTTTAAAATCAATTAGGAGAAGTTACAAACAAGAAATAAATTTATAGTGTCTTTTGTATTTATCTGCATAGTATGTTTACCAGTGTTCTTTATTTCTCAATGTGGATTTGAGCTACTGTCTAGTTTCCCTGGTGGCTCAGATGGTAAAGAATCCACCTGCAGTACAGGAGACACAGGTTTGATCCTTGAGTTGGGAAGATCCCCTGGAGGAGAGAATGGCTACCAGCTCCCGTATTTTTGCCTGGAGAATTCCATGGAAAGAGGAGCCTAGCAGTCTACAGTCCATGGGGTCGCAAACAGTTGGACACAACTGAGTGACTAACACACCAGCGCCCTCTTATTTCAGCCTGAAGGACTTCCCTTAGCATGTATTGTGGGCAGTTCTGCTAGCCAGAAAATCTTTCAGTTTTTGTTTCCTTGTAATGGTTGAATTTCTTCCTCATTTATATCCAATTCTGGATATAGAAATTTTGGTTGACAGGTTTTTCCTTTTAGTATTTGAATATATTATCCTACTTCCTTCTGGCCTCCATAGTTTCTGAGGAAAGTCAGTTACTAATTTTACTGATGATCCCTTGGATGTGAAGAGCTGTATTTCTCTTTCTGCTTTAAAGATTCTATCTTTGGTTTTCTAAAGTTTGACTCTAATGTGGTCAGTTATGGGTCTCTTTGTGGTAATCATACTTACAGTGTGTTGATCCTCTTGGATATGTAAGTTAATTCTTTTCATCAAATTTTGGAAGTTTTAATCTTTCATTTCTTCAAATATATTTTTGTCCTTTTCTCCCCCTCCTCTCCTTCTGGGACTCCCATTATGCTTATGTCAGGACACTTGATGGTGTCACACAAATCTCTGAGGTTTTCTTCATTTTTCTTTTTTCTCCTTTCTGTTCTTCAGATTGCATTATCTCAGTTGACTCATCATCAAATGTGCTGATTCTTTCTTCTACCTGTTAAATCTGCCGTTAAGCCCTTCTAGTGAATTTGTTATTTCACTTATTGCAATTTTCAACTTCAGACTTTGAACTTCATTCTTTTGTAAAATAATCTCTTTATTGATATTCTAGATTTTGTGGGAAATCATTCTTATTCTTTTTAAAAAGCTCTTTATGTGTGATTTCTTTTAATTCTGTGATTATGTAATAGCTAACTTAAAAATCTTTAATAGTAGATAAAAAATGGATTGATGTTAGCACTGGAACTCTGACCAAGTTAAGCTCCTAAAGCTCCCCCACTGCCTGTCACTCATGCTAATCCTTCTTAAAAAAAAGATAGCCTCCATACTTCACCCTCTTATCTCCTCATCTTGACTCCTTTTTAATTTTGTTCCACTTGTAATTTAAAAGAAGGCCCTAGATTTTTACCTTGAAATTGACTTGAAAACCATTAGAATTCTCAGACTTCCCACTCTTTACCCAACTAGTAGCATCAGGAATTGATACTTAGCACCTAGCTCAGTTTCTTAAGATGCTCCATGCCTAACCTCAAATTGACCTCCAAGGATTGGCTTCAATTTGCATACCAGGTAGAAGGCTGTGACAGGTTTGTGAATGGTACATTCTAGAATGGACCATTATCAGAATGGCATACATACTTTTGTTAACCATTAAATGTAAGAGATAACAACCCCTCCCTTTCCATGATTTCTTGCCTTGGTCCAAAACACAGTTTTGCTTTCTCAGAAGTATTAAGGAGAAAGCATCAATCCTTTTTGTTCTTTCACCTCCCAGTGTTTCTTATGGGAAATACAGTGATTTGTGCGATTGTTATTTTAGAAAAAGGTTCACTGCATATACATAGCCATGTTCTTCCTTCACTTTCTGTGGAATGATCTTACCCACAGGGGATATGCAGTCTTCTTGTCTTCATGCAGTAGACTAGCTAGAACAGACTGTATCTATGTTTGTATAAGTTCTGCCTGTGCTTGGGTAGTTTGGTTCAGTTTGAGATGACAGAATGTGAAAAGTATGTTTTGACTTCTGAACCAGGCTGTGTTCTCCAATCTAACATTACCATGAAAAGCTGATACCTGGTGAATTCCCTGGTGGTCCAGTGGTAAGACCTCTATGATTTCACTGCTGAACACCGGGGTTCAATTTGAAGAGAAAACTAAGATCCCACAAGCTGAACAGTTCAGCCAAAAAAAGCTGATATTTGAATTATAGTCTGATTCCTGGATTTATATTTCTATTGTTCAGAACTCAGAGGCAAAGGGATATGATTCTCCTCCTAGCATTCCAATTATTGGTGTTCATTTTGTACAATATACTGCTAAGAGCTATGAGAAATTCAAAGGATTATGTACATGATCCTTGCCTTTTAAAAAATGTGCAGTTTTGTAATAGAGCTAAGACATTTAAATAATAACAATTCAAATAAGAATGTCACCATCAGATATTTTGGAATCATTTTCTGTTTTAGTTTTGCCATCAATACTAAAGATACAGATGTTATGGTTTCTCTTTTCAAAGACCATATAGAACAATCATCACAAAGAAAAGGGAACGTGACTTCATTTAAGAAGGATAAGATTTCAAAGGGAAATGTGGGAAAAGATATTTCAGGGAGAGCAAATAACATGAGCATGAACTTAGAGGCAAGGCTTTCCAGGTGGCTCAGTGGTAAAGAATCTACATGCCAATGCAGGAGACATGAGACACAGGTGTGATCCCGGGGTCAGGAAGAGTCCCTGGAGGAGGGCATGGCAACCCATTCCAGTATTCTTGCCCGGAGAATCCCATGGATAGGGGAGCCTGGCAGGAGGGTCTCATAGAGTTGGACATGACTGAGCGACTAAGCATGCGTGCACACACAAACTCAGAGGCAAGAATCAAGGTAAGAAGTTTACTTTTGATAGAACTGGAAGGATCTTTGAGGAAAGCAATGCAGATACCTGGACAGGTAGATTGGAACTAGACTGTGTGGTTTCTTGATTTCTGGCCTAATTAGAGGCATTAGAGCCTAATGGCGTTAAGTGTCAGTGACTCCAGGTAGAAAAGAAATCTCCCAATAGAAGATGAATGTCTTAAGAGGGGGAAAATTGTCCCCCAAATAAATACTTTCCTTTGTAATTTACTTGTTATACAGTTACAGAATATCAAAACTGGCAAAGACTTTAGAAATATTCTAGTTCAAAATTTTTTTTTTTAATGAAGAAGCTCAGAAAGATGAAGTTAATATTCATACCTAAAAATCTTAAAGGTGATGCTAATGTGAGAAATCTACTCCAAGAAATAAAAATTGCAACAGCATCATTTTTGGAAAAGAAGGGGAAATGCTCTTCAGAATTCCAGTAACACAACAGGTAATTGTGGTGCTGGAGAAGACTCTTGAGAGTCCCTTGGACAGAAAGGAGATCAAACTAGTCAATTCTAAGGAAAATTAACCCTGAATATTCATTGGAAGGGCTGATGCTAAAGCTGAAGCTCCAATACTTTGACCACCTGAGTGATGAGTTGACTCATTGGAAAAGACCCTGAAGCTAGAAAAGATTGAAGGCAAGAGGAGAAGGGGGCGACAGAGGATAAGATGGTTGAATGGCATCATTGACTCAATAGACATGATTTGAGCAAACTCTGAGAGATAGTGAAGGACAGGGAAACCTGGCATGCTGCAGTCCATGGGGTCACAAAGAGTCATACACAACTTAGCAACTGAACAACAAGAATTATTTCAGGAACACAAGTTAAATAATTTCATATAAAGCAAGTGGGAAGATTTCTGGTCCTTACATATATGGATACTGATCTTGAGTGAAACAGGAGGACTGAATTACTGTAATTAGTAGATTATTTTTTCATGTTACAGTCATGTCCCTAAATGACTCTTTGGTTAACTTTTCAATCCCCAGCAAGTCTTTAAAGTTAAGAGACATCTTTTGTTGGTGCTTGCTGGAATGATGGGAGGCCATTGGAAAGGGCTGCCATTATGAGTCTTAGCAGGGAACATGTCTCCTAGGCCTTACTTGTCAGACAGTCAGTTCCATGGGACAGGCAGAAACAAGATACAAAGGGGAACATCTGTGGGAAACAGAAGTAAACATCATATTAAGAATAATTAAATTAATAAAATGGACATTCTCCAAACCACTTTCGTCACCAAATGCTTAGTGCACTGTGGCCCCACATAGCCAGAGGGAGAGTTTTAACGTGCACGAGACTCCCTGAAACTAGATGTCCAGAATCCAAAAAAGTTGATGCAAGCTGCCAGTCCTTTGAGGTTGGGAAGCTTTCTCATTGTCCAACCTTTCTTGGGGACAGAAGTTGAGAAGGGTTCAGCTTTAGTGCTCTTAAGCAAATGTTTTTCTGTTTTGCTTTTTTAAGAGAAGTTTGTTTATTCATGTATGATACAATTCACCAATTTTAAACTTTACAATTCAGTAGTTTTTAGTATATCCACAGATATGTACAACCATCATCATAGTCAATTTTAAAATAATTTTATTACCTCTTAATAGTTCTTAATAAGAAGAATTATTTAAAATAATTCTTATTACCAAAGAAACCCTAATTGATGAGAATGAAATGTAGAATTACTATATAACAGTTGCAATTCTGTATATACCCAAATGAATTGAAAGCAGGAATCAAACTGATATTTGTATACTCATGTTCATGGCAGTATTATAAATGAGGCAAATGGTGGAAGCAATCTAAATGTCCACGAGCAGATGAATGAATAAGAAAATATTGTATATACATACAACAGAATATTATTCAGCCTTAGAAAAGAATAAAAGTATGACACATGCTATAACATGGATGAAAATTTTATGCTAAGTGAAATAAGCCAGTTATAAAATGACAAATACTATATGATTTTATTTATGTGCAGGGTCTAGAATAGTCAAATTCATAGAGACAGAAGTAGAATGATGATAGATGCTGTGGAAATGTTACTGAAACAGTACAGAAATAAAAAATTTAGAGTGTATTTCATAATTTCTCCATATAGGTATATCTTCATTTAAGACTATATCATGACATTTTTCATGTTAGCTCACAGGAATTGATTTCATTGTTTTTAACAGCTGTTTAGTAGTCCATTATATGAATGTGCCATTATTTGTTTTAGTATTCTCCATTGATAAAATTTGAGTAGTTTCTACTTTTTCACTGAAATTACACAATCAAGATATTTACACTGTTTCTTTGTGCTAGTATTTCCTGGAAGTGGAATTTCTGAGTCAAAGGTTATGGACATACAGTGTTGTGTAATCTGCTTTTTTAAAAACCCTATTAATGTATTATGAACCTCTTTTCAGGTCATTAAATATTTAATTTAGCTGCCTAATATAATTTATGGAGGTATTAAAATTTATTTTTCCAATCTCCTAACATAAGGAATTATTCCTAGATTTTCACTAGATTGTTTCATTATAAACAACTTTGCATTAAACATTAGTTAAATCTTTGCATGCACACTTAAAATTATACTCTTAAAATGAATTCCTAGATATAGAATTGCTCTTTCAAGGAGCTTTATTGTTTTTTCTTATTATAGAAATAATATATAGTCATCCTAGATTAGAAAAATATAGATAGGTAAGAAAATCAAACACAAATAACCTCACTATCCAGAGGTAACCACTGGTAATGATGTGGAGATGTGGTGGTTGGCGGTTTAGTCACTATGTTGTGTCCGACTTTTCTGACTCTATGGGTTATAGCCCACCAAGCCCCTCTGTCCCTGGAATTTTCCAGGCAAGCATACTGGAGGTGGTTGCCATTTCCTTCTCCAGGGGATCTTCCCAACCCAGGGATCAAACCTGTGTCTCCCACATTGCAGGTAGACTCTTTACCAACTGAGCCACCAGGAAAGCCCCACTGCTAATTAGTCTGTCTGCATACTTTTTCTTTACACAAATGCAAATATAGAGTATATGCTGCTTTGAATCATCTATGATAAGCATTGTTTCAGTTATTTCCATCACCACATTTAACATCTGCACAATATTCTGTCTTATAAATTCACTAGAATTTATTTGCTAAGTCCTTATTTCTGGGCGTTTAGGTTCTTAATGTACATATTTTGAAAACTTTTCAGGTGAATGCAGTATATGTATTACGTTAGCTGCTCAGTTGTATCTGACTCTTTGTGCCCCCATGGACTTTAGCCCACCAGGCTCCTCTGTCCATGGAATTCTCCAGACAAGAATACTGGAGTGGGTTGCTGTTCCTTTCTCCAGGGAATCTTCCTCACCCAGGGATCAAACCCAGGTCTCCTTCATTGCAGGCAGATTGCTTACCATCTTAACCACCAGAGAAGAACATATGGGAGCAATCATCTCCCTGTAAAGAAGCCCTGAACAAAAGTTCCTGCCTGTTCGTGGACTATAAGCCAGGGGGAGGGGGAGAGAGAGAAGGGCTAAAAGTAAAAAGGTACTGAGTCAAAGCAGAGAAAAGTGCCCAAAGTTCAGTCAAGGCCCCCAGTGAGGAAGACTGAGTGGAGACATCTAGGTTAGGAATGTAGCTATGTGTATGAGCATGGCTGGCTGGATTAGGGAGAAGGGAGACTGGGTCCTTGACTGCAACTCCCTCCAGAAACTTGCAATGGATTGGCAGTGTAGAGTCTGGTGTGGGGAGGGCAACTTCTGTCCATGAGGCCTGCTAGGCAAAGCCCTGTAATTTCAATGATCAATTCTAAAATATCACACATAGGATTTTGGCCTGGAGCTGAACACGTCAATAAAGACAAAACTTGTCCAGCATCCGTCCACACCAGAAGTATGCAAGAGTGCCAGTAGAAATGGAAGTCTGTCAGGGACTTGGTAGAGAAGACTGAAATGATTTCCTTTGTGGTATATAAACTGATATCTGTGGGCAGGACAAAGAATTCCAGCATGACCATACAACTGAATGAGCCTGAGAATCCTAAGTGGGCTGAGCCAGGATCTGATGTAATGGGTCCCTTCCTTTTGGGAGATGAGACTGAGTCATCTTCATTATCCACTCAGCTGAGGGCTCTACTTTTGGAGTGGATTCTAAGCACATGTAGTGTGAATGCTTGACTCTGTTCCAAGATCTCAGAAAGTTATAACAGCCTAAATTTATTTTTTCTTAAGAAGTAATCTATTTTGGCTTGTCCCTCTTGAATTTCCTCTAAACCTTTTGGATATTTTTAGCTTTTGCTGTTTCACTGAGTAATGGATTCTCTCATTCTATTTCCCACTATATATACTGCATGTATTCAATTTTTCTGCTTCAAGATTCAAATACTTTGAAATGTAATGGAGAATAAGCATTCTTATCCTTATGATCCTTCATAACTTAAGAAAATTTTATCCCAACTTCTTTCAGTCTTCATTGTTTTGACCTGGTTTATTCCCGTTTTTTTTAAAAAAGTGTTTATTTTTTTATCTATTGGCCACACAGCACTGCACAGTTAGTTCCCTGACTAGGGATCCAACCCAGGCCTCCTGCATTAGAAGCCCAATCTTAACCACTGGACTACCAGGGAAGACCCTAGTCTATTCCTTCTTAACCCATTAGATGGATGATTCTCAAGGCCTTCTAACTACCAGAAGTGGACATTCCTGTTTCACTAAATTATTATTGTGATTACTACTACCACTGTTATTATTTTAGTATCTGTCATAGGGAAGCACGATTATATGTTCTCAGAGAGGGACACATAGTTGAATAACTTATGGCCCTAATGAACCTACTATTCTCTTCCCTTGACCTGTAGAAGTAGCCCACTGGACCAAGTCTTTTGAGCAGAAATACATGAAGACATTCCAGGTGGACAATCTCTTCGCTAGGCCACAGGGTTGTTTGACTTTTCAGTAAGGAACAAAGATAGAAATTAATTTTCTTAACTCTTATTGTCATGGAAGTAGGTTACCGTAAGGGTGACTGTGGTTAGACCTCACAGTTCTAACTTTTGCCTAGAGATTCTCCCTCAGTGTAAGAAGTTCTGACACCAACTGCTGAGAGTTAGGGCAAACTTCACAGGTTAAGGGCACGGTCCTCTATAAGACTGTCACTTCAAACACCAGCTGCAAGTTCAGTGGTCTCCAGCCCACCTTCTTACTCACTGGTTGCAAATTTAGGAGTTTCCACTGTCCTCTCAGGATTGATAACATTCTGAAATGACTCACAGAATTCAAGAAAGTGACATACTTACAGTTATAATTTTATTATAGCAAGAGGATATAAATAAAAATTAATGAAAGGAAGAGATATGTAGGGGAAAGTTGGTGGTAGTAATGGTGGTTCAGTTGCTAAGCGGTGTCTGACTCTTTGAGACCTGGTAGACCAGCCTGTTTGTAGCCCACCAGGCTCCTCCATCCATGGGATTCTCCAGGCAAGAATACTGGAGTGGGTTGCCATTTCCTTCTCCAGTGGATCTTCCCAACCCAAGAATCGAACCAGGGTTCGATTGAGCTACAAGGGAAGTGCCAGGGCAAAGTTGGGAGGTTTTCAAAAGCAAAACTTCCATCATCTTCAAGGACGCATTGCCTTTCTGGTCAGCACATAGCAAGAGGATATAAATAAAAATTAATGAAAGGAAGAGATATGTAGGGGAAAGTTGGTGGTAGTAATGGTGGTTCAGTTGCTAAGCGGTGTCTGACTCTTTGAGACCTGGTAGACCAGCCTGTTTGTAGCCCACCAGGCTCCTCCATCCATGGGATTCTCCAGGCAAGAATACTGGAGTGGGTTGCCATTTCCTTCTCCAGTGGATCTTCCCAACCCAAGAATCGAACCAGGGTTCGATTGAGCTACAAGGGAAGTGCCAGGGCAAAGTTGGGAGGTTTTCAAAAGCAAAACTTCCATCATCTTCAAGGACGCATTGCCTTTCTGGTCAGCACATCAGTGTGCAACAATATGTAAAACAAAATAAGACTCACCTGAACTTTGGTTCCCAGAGTTTTTACTGGTGTTCCCTTATGTAGGTATTATTGACTGAAATATCATCCATGTGGCTGAGCTCAATCTCCAGACACTTCTCCTACCTAAGAGTTGAGCTGATATCATTTAAAACCCAATCCTCTCATCATACGGTTAGTCCTTCTGGTATGGGAAGCCCACGTCCTGAGCTACCTCATTAGCATAAACTATCAGAAATGATCTGAGGGGCCAACCACAAATAATAAAGACACTTATCACTGAAAATTTTAAGAATTTGGAGGTAATCACCCAGGACCTGCAGACAAAAGGCAGTTAAATATCTTATACACCTTCCTAAGTACCTCAACATTATCCTCACAGGGTGCTAGCTTCTCCTCTACTCTCCAGCACTCACAACAGGTCCATTGCCCTCTGATAGTACCTGTTCTCACAGCTGACAGAGGCAACACATCAGTTCAGGTCAGTTCAGTCACTCAGTTGTGTCTGACTCTTTGTGACCCCATGAATTGCAGCACCAGGCCTCCCTGTCCATCACCAACTCCCAGAGTTCACTCAAACTCATGCCCATCGAGTCCGTGATGCCATCCAACCATCTCATCCTCGGTTGTCCCCTTTCCTCCTGCTCCCAATCCCTCCCAGCATCAGAGTCTTTTCCAATGAGTCAACTCTTGGCCTGAGGTAGCCAAAGTATTGGAGTTTCAGCTTTAGCATCAGTCCTTCCAAAGAAATCCCAGGACTGATCTCCTTTAGAACAGACTGGTTGGATCTCTTTGCAGTCCAAGGGACTCTCAAGAGGCTTCTCCAACACCACAGTTCAAAAGCATCAATTCTTTGGCACTCAGCTTTCTTCATAGTCCAACTCTCACACCCATACATGACCACTGGAAAAACCATAGCCTTGACTAGATGGACCTTTGTTGGCAAAGTAATGTCTCTGCTTTTGAATATGCTATCTAGGGTGGTCATAACTTTCCTTCCAAGGAGTAAGTGTCTTTTAATTTCATGGCTGCAATCACCATCTACAGCGATTTTGGAGCCCCCCAAAATAAAGTCTGACACTGTTTCTACTGTTTCCCCATCTGTTTCCCTACTTTCTTCAATTTCAGTCTGAATTTGACAATAAGGAGTTCATGATCTGAGCCACAGTCAGCTCCCGGTCTTATTTTTTGCTGACTGTATAGAGCTTCTCCATCTTTGGCTGCAAAGAATATAATCAGTCTGATTTTGGTATTGACCATCTGGTGATGTCCATGGGTAGAGTCTTCTCTTGTGTTGTTGGAAGAGGGTGTTTGCTATGACCACTGTGTTCTCTTGGCAAAACTCTATTAGCCTTTGCCCTGTTTCATTCCTCATTCCAAGGCCAAATTTGCCTGTTACTCCAGGTGTTTCTTGACTTCCTACTTTTGCATTCCAGTCCCGTATAATAAAAAGGACATCTTTTTGGGGTGTTAGTTCTAAAAGGTCTTGTAGGTCTTCATAGAATTGTTCAACTTCAGCTTCTTCAGCGTTATTGGTTGGGGCATAGACTTGCATTACTGTGATATTGAATGGTTTGCCTTGGAAACGAACAGAGATCATTCTGTCATTTTTGAGATTGCATCCAAGTACTGCAGTTTGGACTCTTGCTGACCATGATGGCTACTCCATTTCTTCTAAGGGATTCCTGCCCACAGTAGTAGATATAATGGTTATCTGAGTTAAATACACCCATTCCAGTCCATTTTAGTTCTCTAGACATACTCTGTAGTTAATTATTAGAAGTCAAGTATATACACATAAAATAGCCCAACATCTATACAACAAATACTCATATGATAGCAGGGAGATTGAGGCTCTGTATTCCCAGTCTGATTTCTTTTTCTTCCTGCTCCTATAGAAGACAAAGTAAACTGAGAAGCTTGGTTCAACCAGGAGCTTTGATCTTCAGAAATGTTGAAGGGAGTCTTCCCCGGTGCCCCAGTGATTAAGAATCCTCTTGCCAATGCAGGGGACATGGGTTTGATCCCTAGTCCAGGAAGATTCCACATGTCATGAGGCAACTAAGCCTGTGGGCCACAACTACTGAGCCTGTGCCCTAGAGCTTGCACTCTGCAACAGAAAAGCCATCACAATGAGAAGCCCGCACACCCCAACTAAAGAAAGCCCAAGAGCAGCAACGAAGATCCAGCACAGCCAAAAATAAACAAATAATTAAACTTTTTTTAAAAAAGAAGAAATGTTAAAGGGAGTGTTAGGGAATTTTTGGCAAACAGGCATTCCCACTTGCTGTTGATAGTAACGTACATCAATATAACCTTTTTGAAGAGTAGTTTGTAAATTACTAAATGTATGTAACAAGAAATTGAGAGGGCTACGAACAAAGCTAGTGGGGGTAATGGAATTCCAGTTCAGCTGTTTCAAATCCTGAAAGATGATGCTGTGAAAGTGCTACACTCAAAATGCCAGCAAATTTGGAAAACTCAGCAGTGGCCACAGGACTGGAAAAGGTCAGTTTTCATTCCAATTCCAAAGAAAGGCAATGCCAAAGAATGCTCCAACTACCACACAATTGCACTCATCTCACATGCTAGTAAAGTAATGCTCAAAATTCTCCAAGCCAGACTTCAGCAATACGTGAACTGTGAACTCTGGTTTTAGATGTTCAAGCTGGTTTTAGAAAAGGCAGAGGAACCAGAGATCAAATTGCCAACATCTGCTGGATCATGGAAAAAGAAAGAGAGTTCCAGAAAAACATCTATTTCTGCTTTCTTGACTATGCCAAAGCCTTTGACGGTGTGGATCACAATCAACTGTGGAAAATACTGAAAGAGATGGGAATACCAGACCACCTGACCTGCCTCTTGAGAAATCTGTATGCTGGTCAGGAAGCAACAGTTAGAACTGGACATGGAACAACAGACTGGTTCCACATAGGAAAAGGAGTACGTCAAGGTTGTATATTGTCACCCTGCTTATTTAACTTCTATGCAGAGTACATCATGAGAAACGCTGGACTGGAAGAAACACAAGCTGGAATCAAGATTGCTGGGAGAAATATCAATCACCTCAGATATGCAGATGACACCACCCTTATGGCAGAAAGTGTAGAGGAGCTAAAAAGCCTCTTGTTGAAAGTGAAAGAGGAGAGTGAAAAAGTTGGCTTAAAGCTCAACATTCAGAAAACGAAGATCATGGCATCTGGCCCCATCACTTCATGGGAAATAGATGGGGAAACAGTAGAAACAGTGTCAGACTTTGTTTTTTTGGGCTCCAAAATCACTGCAGATGGTGACTGCAGCCATGAAATTAAAAGGCGCTTACTCCTTGGAAGAAAAGTTATGACCAACCTAGATAGTATATTCAAAAGCAGAGACATTATTTTGCCGACTAAGGTCCATCTAGTCAAGGCTATGGTTTTTCCTGTGGTCATGTATGGATGTGAGAGTTGGACTGTGAAGAAGGCTGAGCGCAGAAGAATGGATGCATTTGAAGTGTGGTGTTGGAGAAGACTCTTGAGAGTCCCTTGGGCTGCAAGGAGATCCAACCAGTCCAATCTGAAGGAGATCAACCCTGGGATTTCTTTGGAAGGAATGATGCTAAAGCTGAAGCTCCAGTACTTTGGCCACCTTATGCGAAGAGTTGACTCATTGGAAAGATTGTGATGCTGGGAGGGATTGGGGGCAGGAGGAGAAGGGGACGACCGAGGATGAGATGGCTGGATGGCATCACGGACTCAATGGACGTGAGTCTGAGTGAACTCTGGGAGTTGGAGATGGACAGGGAGGCCTGGCGTACTGCGATTCATGGGGTCACAAAGAGTCGGACACAACTGAGCGACTGAACTGAACTTTTCCTCTTCCTAAATTGCATTTTAAACCCAAAGTTCATACTATTGGACACTAGGTAAGAAAAACTAGAGATGCATAAATTTTCAAGACAGCCATCAGTCACCTTGAGATGGGAGTCAAATACTTTCCTGGGGCTTCTGGAAGGAAGCAAAACTGGCACTCCTACCATCAACATACCTCAACAACATGCTGAGTCAATTTAAGAAGACTCTGAAAGAGTGGGAGGAATGGTTACTGGTGGTCTTGTGAGAAACAATCACGATCACCATGAGAAACTTTTCATTCTTATTTGTGAGAGGGAAGGAAGGATGCTCCCTCCTCTCTGAACCCAACTGAATGTAACTCCAAGGGTGGGAAGGACACTTGGTTGTTCTATGGGTTGAGAGGACCCCACAGAAGGTTTCTGGGCTTGAATTACCTTGCCAGTCTTCATCTAAGAAGGTTGCCCATTCAGGGAGCAACAGCTGTGAAGTGGCCCCCGTGGTCCCGTGGTGTGTGCTCAGGAAGAGGCTAAACTACAGCCATGTTGCCCACATTGGGGATCGTGCAACGGAGGCCTCAGAGACGCTTCCACAGAGCTAAAGGTCCTGATGCCTGCCACCCAAACAGCATCCACCATCCACCTGGTCAGGCAGAGAAACAGCATAGCCAGCAAGAGATGTTTAAAGTCAAGAAGAGTTTGCTTTTTTCCCACCTCCATTACTCCTCTGTTCTATAATGAAGGAGTCCTTCCAAGTATCTCAAGGGAAAAGGAGAGCTTTGAATCAGCTTTGAAGTTTTAAATGGACTGGAAAGTTATGGAATCTGCTCAAGACGCCCTTAAAAGCCCAAAGGGTGTTCAAAATAACACAGTTGAAAATGATGATTTGAGAAACAAAACTATTTCACGTTTAGACTCTACAAAGAAGAGTCTTTAAAATAAACGAGTTACATGCATATGCCCTTTGATCCTGGAATTCCACAGTTAGGAACTGAGACTAAAGATATAGTAACTAACATATGACATATTGTATATACAAGGATGGTTATGTCAGCATTATTTATAATAGCAAAAATGGCAATTACAAAAATAAAAAAATAATAGCAACAAAAAGTTAGAAACAATATCATACTATCCAAAGGATACTTGTTAAATCAATTATCTTATAAACACACGTTTAAAAACAACAAAAAATTGAAGTAGAATTACATGTGTTGACACAGAAACAGTTCCAAGATATTTTTTTAGGTAAAAAAGCAAAGGCAGCACAATGGGCATAAATCTTTAAAATTAAAAAATCTGCTTGTATAAATATTTTTTAAATATACAGTACATACTGTATATTGTTGTTTTTTAGTGGCTAAGTTGTGTTCAACTCATTTGTGACACCAAGGAATGTAGCCTGCCAGACTCCTCTGTCCATAGGATTTCCCAGGCAAGAATACTAAGTGGGTTGCCATTTCCTTTTCAGGGGATCTTCCCAGTACAGGGATCGAACCCATGTTTCTTGCACTGGCGGGCATATCCTTTACCACTGAGCCACCAGGGAAGCCCCACATACTATATATACTGATATATAAGTTAAAAATCGGATCTGGGGCTTGAACTCTTGACCTACGGAGCCTAGCCTGCCTGCCGACCTGCCCGCCTAACCGCTGATGCTAAAACTGAAGCTCCAGTACTTTGGCCACCTTATGCGAAGAGTTGACTCATTGGAAAAGACCCTGATGCTGGGAGGGATTGGGGGCAGGAGGAGAAAGGGACGACCGAGGATGAGATGGCTGAATGGCATCATGGACTCAATGGACGTGAGTCTGAGTGAACTCCGGGAGTTGGTGATGGACAGGGAGGCCTGGCGTACTGTGATTCATGGGGTCGCAAAGAGTCGGACACGACTGCGTGACTGAACTGAACTGAAGTTAAAAATAATTCTGGAAGGATCCACAAGAAATATGAGTGATTTCCTTTGGCACAAATGACAGAGACTAATTTTTCATTTGATACCTTCAGGTGCTATTTGAATTTGTTACTAATTTTTTTAATGTGAAAATTAAATAGGTTGTACAATGTGAATGTACTTAATGCTACTGAACTGCACACTTAAAATGGTTAAAATGATGTTTTCTGTCATGTCTATTTTCTGCAATAAAAATGTAAATAAATGAATGTAAATTCATTTTAAATAAAAGGAGCTGCAAAAAGAGAGAGAATGTGAGAAAGCTCTGAGCTGGCAATAAAAACAAGTCCAGTGCCTTGTCTTGGGCTCTCACTGAAGGCTCCTGCACAGGAGGCCTCCTCAGGCTTTCATGGAAGGGGTTTCAGAAAGGAGCCAGGACATAAATATTTGTCTGGAGTAAGGTGGGGAGGGGAATCTGGTGATTTTTCATTTTCACAGGAGTTGTGGTTATACTCTGCACTATTGTATGAAATTAAAGAGCAGGAGGATTTATTGGGCAGCGTGACCAGTTTTCTACCTGAGTAACCAGGGTTTACTTACACAAAGTCCGGTATAAAACCAGGGCTGGATTCATCATGGATGAGACACTGCCCTAGACTCATGGGCTCCCAGAATATCAGTGCTGGAAAGGGCTTTGGATAGACTCTTCCTTCACCTTAGGACACTGGAACCAGGGAGTGTGACACATCCTGATCCAAGTTACACAGAAGCTCAGTGACTGGACTAGGATTATAACTCAGATCTCTGGGCCCTTGGTCAAGTACTGTTTTTGTAAAAGTGATACCAGCACCGTTCTAGTCGACTTGACTCTCTTCACTCAATTTCTCTTCCTGTTTATCACCACTGCTCCTCAGATTTGAAGGTCTGGTGTTTGGTCATTATTCCTTTGATGCATTTCAGGATTCTCATTGCTGATGTTCTAGAATGTTTACAGTGTATTCCGTATGTGAGTTTATGGTTTTGCACTATTTTTCTTAAAATTTATGACGCATATTGTTTCATGCTTTAGAATCTCAGAAATCAAGGTGCCACTGACAATTGCCATAGGCCAGGCCTAAGTTGTGACACAGCTGTTATTGCTGTTGCTTGTGTGAACTTGTCTGAAACCTTCCATTGACACCTGCAGCACGAGTAATAAAGATGTGGCATCAAAATTTGCCAATATCAGCATTTTGGGGGGAAAAAACCCAGAGACATCAATGGACCCTTCTCTGGAGGAAGGCAGGATTACCAATGCTTTGGTGGTACAGTATTTTACAGGGCAATATTTTACAGAAAACACAGACATCATCAGCTTCGGATTGAAGAGTGATTCAGAAAAGCTTGACTCTGAATATGAAGACCTTCTTTTTTATGATGCACAAGACTGATAGAAGATAATCTTTTAAAATAAGCCTAAATTTGAGTAAATTCAAAATAAAAATTCTAAGTCCTAAGTGTTTTTGTTATGGTACATAAAATAATATGAATTTTGCCATCATTGGCATCTTAGATGAAATATGTCAACTATATCAAGCTTTGATATTAAATCTTAAAATGAATTAAAGAGTCCTATTTTTGCTTTAGGTTTTGACCATTTAAAATAACATAAGAATTAACTAAAGGTCAACTAAGGCTCAACTATGAATTCCATGTAATCCTGGGGTCTTTCCAATGCAAAGATTTTAAGTACATTTCAAGATTTTCTGTGTAAAGTGGTCTATTTTTATTTATCTTAGCTTAGGATCCATTTTGGTAATTTGTATTTTTATTAGAGAATTTCCCATTTTATCTAGGATTTCAGTTTGTTGTCATAGATTTCTTGTGCTTTAAATTTCTCCTCCTCTGTAATTTTCTACAGAATTCTTTTTTTCTTTCTACAGAATTCTTTTGCTCAGCTTCTTTTTCTTAATCAGAGTGGATCTTCCTCATCTTTTGCAGAGAAAGGCATTTATATTTATTTGTAGTACCTACTTATTTTCTACTAGTTTAGCTTTAATCTTAATTCCCTCTTCCTCATTTCTTTTGGTTTACTTTGTCACTCTTCTCTGCCTCCAGTTTCTTAAGATAGAAACTACCCATATTTTTTACATTTTTCTTTAATAATTAAAACATTTAAGATATAGATTTTCTTCTAAGTACAGTTTCTACTGTGACATTTGGGTTTTGGTATAAAGTGTTCTGTTCTCTTTTTCACTACTTTATAGATACTTTCCAATTTTGTTTTCATTTCCTCTTTGTATGGTTTTTGCTCATCCTTACATTATTTGTTTTCAACTTTATTAATATCAGAGAATGTGGTTTTAGAATCTGTTAAAGTTTTCTCTGGAGTCAAATGAGTGATTTTTGTAAATATTCTATAGGTACTCAAAAATGTTTTGTTGCTGTTCTTCAAGGGATATTAGATTCTTTACACAGGTATTACATTAAATTTATTGATTGTACTGTTCAATTCCTATGTTATCCCATATTTGTTATATACTAGATTTGCCTAATTCTGAAATAAAGTATTAAAGTTTCTGCTGTAATTGTTTTTTGAAATTCCTCTTGTATATCATAACTTTCTATGATTTCATAAATCATGGCTAAGGTAACTAGATACTTAACTCTGTTATATTTATATCTTATATAACAACATTTTGCTGTTATATTGTTGGGTATACATGTTTATACATTCTAGTCTATGACAATCTCTATTTTATATATATATATCTCTATCAGTTCAGTTCAGTTGCTCAGTCCTGTCAGACTTTGCGACCCCATGGACTGCAGCACGCCAGGCTTCCCTGTCCATCACCAACTCCTGGAGCTTATTCAAACTCATGTCCATCGAGTTGGTGATGCCATCCAACCATCTCATCCTCTGTCGTCCCCTTCTCCTTCTGTCTTCAGTCTTTCCCAGCATCAGGGTCTTTTCCAGTGAGTCAGTTCTTTGCATCAGGTGACCAAAGTATTGGAGTTTCAGCTTCAGCATCAGCCCTTCAGGACTGATTTCCTTTAGGATGGACTGGTTGGATCTCCTTGCAGTCCAAGGGACTCTGAAGAGTCTCCAATACTACAGTTCAAAAGCATCAATTCTTTAGCACTCAGCTTTCTTTATAATCAAACTCTCACATCCATACATGACTACTGGAAAAACCACAGCTTTCACTAGACAGACCTTTGCCAGGAAAGTAACTTCTCAGCTTTTTAATACACTGTCTAGGTTTGTCATAGCTTTTCTTTCAAGGAGCAAGCGTCTTTTAATTTCATGGCTGCAGTCACAATCTGCAGTGATTTTGGAGCCCCCCAAAACAAATTTCTTACTGTTTCCCCATCTATTTGCCATGAAGTGATGGGACTGGATGCCATGATCTTAGTGTTTGGAATGTTGTTTTAAGCCAACTTTTTCACTCTTCATCTATACTGATCCATTATCCTAAGTTTTATTGCTCACTACCATCTCCTTCCTCTTTATAACCGCATGCTCTCTGTTATGGCTAATCTGTTTTTTGGCTGGAGCCTTTCCTGAAGTATTTTTGTTAGTGGGCAATGTAGCAGTTAGTTTCTGACTTCTTACATATCTCCAAGGATCATTCGTTCACCCTGACAACTGAGTGTTGGGTGGTCATGGATCTCGAGTGCAGTCCTCTTTTGTCAGACATCTGTAGATGCTAATTCTCTAAATTCTAGCTGCTGGTAATAAGACACAATGTCTGATTCTATTTTCATTATAATAAGGAGCCTATTTTTTCTATATGAAAGCTGGTAAACATTTCTTTTCTTCCTTAGATTTCAGGAATCTTATCAGGATATTTGTGTGTGTGTGTGTTTTTATTATTTCAGTTTGGAACTTAGAAAGACCATTCAATCTATAGACTGAGGCTATTTCTTGTTCCAAGGAAATGTTCTCCTTTTCTGTATTTGATTATTGCCTTTCCTTCATGTGCGGGTTTTTCTTCATCCTGATGTCCCAGTATTATATGCTAAGCCTCTTGGAGCTCCACAGCAGAGCTATTCTCAAGAACAGAGCTATCTTTCTTGTCTATTCTCTCATGATTTCAATTACATTTTATCTTTGCTCTGTGCTTTGAGATACTTTCTCCATACCTTCTCTTCTAGCCCACTAATTTAGTCTCAACAGTGACCATTCTTTCTTTTCATTCATGCACAAAATTAAATTGGAAAATCTTGTTTTCTTTCCTTTCTCTTTCTTCTACCCTCCTTCTCTCCCTCCCTCCATCCTATTTTTTTTTCTCTTCCTCCCTCTCTCCCTCTCTTTCAGGGCCAGAGGGCTTTCTTTTTTCCAGCATTTCTATCTTTCTGATATATGCTTTGTCTGTTCTGACTGATCCTCCTTTCTGCTACTATTGTTATGTCCATTTTTCACTCAGTGGTGCTCAGGGCTGGCATTGAGTTTCCTCAGAGGCTGCAGCCTTAGATACTGTGGAAGGCAAAGTGGTCTCTCTTTGAACTTCCTGTGTGGAGAGAAGCTGTCCACAATACTCGACTGAAGCAGGGAGGGAGATGTACTGTTTCCTGTTCTTCATAGATTCTCTCAGCCTCAGAGGCAGGGAAGATACAGCTCACTATTCAATTATTTCTTGCCTTCTTCAGACCAGGAAAATCAATCTTCATCCTTAAGATCAACAAGATCTCTCAGACCAAGTTTTCCCTAGCTTGATGAGTTTGTTCTACCCCTGGACATTCCCAATGGTGGTCTCTCTTGTTTATAGTCTTTGATAAGGGGATCCTGGCACCCTATCTTCCCTCTGAGACTCATTCAAAGCCTCACTTTCATTCATACACTCATGTCTTAGCTGCCACTCAACAAAAATATGAGTTGCTAAAGAGAAGGCAACTCTAGTCAAATTGCTATCTTCTCAGTGTTCTAAATCTTAATTACTTACTAAGCAAGACTGGAAGGCCTTGGAAGGCATGACTGCTCTTCTGTCTTCCTTGTCTAATCCTGTGACCTACACATCACTATTATAATCAAGATGGAGAAGGAGAAGGGAGAAGAAAAAGAGGGGGAGGAGAAAAAGAGAATGAGGAGGAAGGAAAGCAAAGATACAAGTACTAAAAATCTTCAGTGATACAGCTATCTTTTGGAGACTGGTTCTTAGTGCCAAGGGATTTCCTTAAATCACCATTTGCATCTTCATGACCTTCTCACTTTTCTAAGTGCCCGATTTTATGACAGCATATACCCATGGGGCCTTGTTTTCCTGGATCTGCTAGTATGAATGATTGCCTAATCTTGACTTGGTGTTCAAGCATAAAAGAAAGAGATTAGATGCTGACTGTTGCTGCTGTTTAGTCACTAAGTCATGTCAAACTCTTTGCAACCCCCTGGAGTGTAGCCTGCCAGGCTCCTCTGTCCATGGAATTCTCCAGGGATGGAGTGGGTTGCCATTTCCTTCTCCAGGGGATATTCCTAATCCAGGGATCGAACCCACGTCTCCTGCTTGGGAGGCAGATTCTTTACCACTGAGCCACCTGGGGAGCCCTAGGTGCTAGATACCTGAGACTAAAGGGCATATGTAGGAAAAGTACTCTTATCAGGGGAACAGGCTCATCAATGACAGGCAGATCCCTCCAAATCTTGATTTGAGAAAAAGGACTATCTGCTTTATGTTAGATCAAGGACTCAGCCTCTGCTCTAAGATGGCTTTGGCAGTACCTTCTCAAGGGAGAAAAAAAGTCAATAGTACCACACAGTGAGCCCAGGGCTGTGTGTAGCGCCATTCAGCAGCTCGCTTATTCCTCTCTGGTCCAGGTGGTAAAGTGAAAATGACAGGCACATTCTGCAGTCTGTGCTCAGTGACCAAACTTCAGTCTTCGGGTATGCGTGTGTACATTTGCATGAGGTCTCTGTGTATGTATGTGGGGTTGTTTAAGGATTTGCACTTCTCTGAATGTAAATACTGATTTGACCCAAATCAAGTTCCTCTCCTTAATGGTATCTTAAACAGATTATATTTACCTGAGAGTACAAAAAAACAAACAAACAAAAAGTAAAAGCGTACATCTTCTCTTTGGGATAGTTTATAACAATTAACATGTACATAGACACACATGATGATTTATATGTATATGAATATACAATCTCACTTTGGTTCCAGTCACCAACCTTCAACACAGGGAGACCCATGAAACACTCAGGCAAGTGTCCTTTTTTCCTTCTGTATACATCAACTCCTGTATCTATGTTTTGCCCAAGTTGCGAAATCTCCCAATGACCACCAGGGAGCCGATATCTGATGCAAAAGCAAGAGTTTTTATTACCAAGCTCGATCTGGGGCTCCCACCAACACCGACACAGCAGCTACAGGGAGGAGCCTCGAGTTTTGGGTTACACTGCTTATATAGGGAATATTCAGGTAAAAGGGGATTTTCAGGCTGAAGGACATCTGATTGGTTACCTTCCTCTATAGGGTTGTGTGTTGATTCCTGATTGGTTTTTACTTTTAAGGTAAATCACAAGTTCCTGAATGTAAAGTCAGGAGATTTAACCTGAGGGCTGACTGGCTCGTGGGCAGTGGGGCAAGGTTGGGTAAATAGCCAGTCTTTTTGCCCGGAACTTTACAAAATGGAGTTCTTTTACAGGATGGAGTAGCTTAGGCTCTCCATCTATACTAGTCAATCTGTTTCCTAGTCAGGAACACAAGTCAGGGAGTTTCGTGCAAGAGTCACTGTCAAGAATTCTTCTCAACTCATCATAGCTTTATGTACAGTTCTTTTATTATTGGATTTATGTCTCACTTGCACAGAACTGTGAGCTTGCTTTCTTGCAATTTTCTCTAATAGATGTTGCACAAACACCTAAAAGGCAGGAACTGTTGGAAGTGTGACTCCTTTTATAGTGGTGGGAGTTTTGGACTGGGAGAAAGGATAGAGAGAAGGTACTGAGTGGAAGGGAACAGCAGTATTTGGGAGTCAGGCAAAGGCTCTAGGACAAAATAGTGCAACAAGGCATGTTCACAGACACACTCATACACACACACATACAACACACTCTGGTCTTACTAGTGTCATTGTGCCTTTCTGCTGACAGTTTAACAATTGCCAAAGGGGTACCTTCAGAGACTGTTGCTGCCAGTGCTCCTGTCCCCATGGCAAGCCACTGCTGACCTGCACCTCTGCAGTATATCCTCCAACACTAGCAGAGGAAAGGCTATGTGAGGACATGGTTAGAAGAAGCTGCCTGCAAGCTAAAGAGAGGACCGTCATCAGAAACTAGCCCTGCTGGCAGCCTGATCTTGGACTTCTAGCCTCCAGCACTGTAAGAAAGCAAGATTCCAGCCTCTCTGACCTTCCCTGAGTTCAAAGAGCAGATTCCAACAATTGCTAATCAAAGAAGGCGCAGTCACAAAACCAGTTGAGGCAAGATTAAAGGGACCAAGAAGCTCAGAATTAGGAGACAACCACCTGAGACCCTGCAGGGTCAATAACCTCACTTTTTTGAAACTGCAGAACAAAGAATGCAAGACTGCCACTGCCTTGATCCTCATCACACACCCCTTTCTGACTAACTTTTCCCTGTTTACCAGAAAGGAGAGCACAGTTCTTGAGGCACTAGCCTACAGTGTTTCCCTTTTGCCTAGCAAAGGAATAAAGCCACTCTTCCCTCCCCTCCCCCAGTCTGACAGATGCTTTCATATCAATCTGGCTAGCACAGATCACAAGAACCTTAGGAAATACTTCCTCCAGTGACAATCGCTAAACTTAGAATTGTTATATAAGTAAAATTTTATCTAAGGTATTTAAAAATAGGATAGGTTCTTACCCTGATGGTTGAGCTGTCCTCTGCGTAAAGTGGTCTGATGAAGACTTCTCAAACTCTGTCAAATCTTTGATTCTGCGATCACTTAGAACCACAGAGAAATTCATATAGCAGGCCACAGTTAAAAATGTAATTACAGTCATGTCAGAGCTTAAGTCATAGGGATCTAGCAACCATCTGATTCATTTTTATCCACTGGTCATTTACACACATGCCTTTCTTTTATGAGATGCTGCCCTCAGCAGAAATAAAAATGATTGTTTCAAAGCTGTCTATTGACTTGTCATCCACTACAACAAACCCTTAGAAGTGATATAAAGGGTAGAATTTTAATTGCAGAGTCAGGGGCAAAGTCCTCATTAGTCCACTAACACTGCCGCTGGCTGCATGTACACTGGTTTAAGAGGAAAGATTAAAAGACCTAAATAGAGGTGACTAAAAAGGGTGTGGTAAGGGATGCAAGAACTTACAAATATTTGAGAGCTACAAAAATAGAAGTTTTGAACACAGATAATTGTAGACTCAAAGTTAGGAAGAACCTCAGAGATCACTGTTGAGCTTACAAACAGTTTAAAATTACAAGTGACGACAAATTTCAAAAACTAGCTTTCTAGCTGTAACATAAGTTTAATTTCCAAGAAATTAAACTTATTTCACAAATCTTTATTTAGTTCAGCTTAAAAAAAAAAACCCCAAAGCAACATTAAATCCAGTCTTTATTTACAGAAAATACCCACAGTAACATTTTAGGAATAGTTCTTTTCTTTGCGTTTCCATGGCATCATGAGCAAGTTTACTCTTTCATTTAAATCTTCCAAATAACTAGATATTTTAAGATTGCATTATTTTTCAGATTTAAGTAATAAAATAATCATGTAATATCATAGCTAGAGCTAAAAGAAACTAAGGGTAGAAATTATACATAGTGTTTATAAATAAAGTGCGTAGTTGAGTTGAGCATTTCTTCTGTTTCCTAGCAAGAGAATTTATATTTATGGATGATCTATAGTCTTTTTATGTAGGCGGACAGCTACATTTTAAAAATCTCACTTAAAAAGTTTCTTGCTATTGTCAACTTCATCCCTCCTGCTAAGGGATTAGTCACTTATCTGTGTGCACGCTAAGTTGCTTCAGTCATGTCGGACCCTTTGGGGCCCCATAGACTGTAGCCCGCCAGGCTCCTCTGTCCATGGGATTTCCCAGGCAAGAATACTGCAGTGGATTGCCATTCCCTTCTCCAGGGGATCTTCCCGACGCAGGGATTGAACCCGAGTCTCTCATATCTCATTTCACAGGCGGATTCTTTACCACTAGCACCACCTGGAAAGCCCCAGCCATTTGTTTACTTGTGGTCAAAAGCAGCAGTGCATGACTCAATGAGGTTTTCCTTACCCATGGAAAGGCTATCTCTTGCTTTGTGGCTTTTAACTTGAAACCTCTGACCAAGTCATCCTTTTATGAAGGTTTCTGCTCACACTGATCTGTTTTGCTGCTTTTGTATTCCACCATGAGTTTCCCTGGCGGCTCAGATGGTAAAGCGTCTGCCTTTAATAGGAGACCCAGGTTCGATCCTTGGGTTGGGAAGATCTCCTGGAAAGGAAATGGCAACCCACTCCAGTATTCCTACCTGGAGAATCCCAGGGACAGAGGAGCCCGCTAGGCTACAGTCCATGGGGTTGTAAAGAGTCGGACACAACTGAGGGACTTCACTTCACTTCACTTCACTTCTTCACTTCATTCAGCAGATATTGTTAGTTGAGGCTGGCTTCAATCTGGCCAATCTACCTGAATATATCATCTTACAACCACAAAATGCTTTCAGTTCAGAAAAGAGGTAATGGACAGGGAGAAGCAAAGAACATTGGATTAGTAATCACTGCTTGGTCTAAGTAGGCATTCAATTAAAACATTTTTTTTTCCAATAGATAAATGGATTCTAGCTGCAGCTCTGTCACAATTAAGATATCTTAAGAGGATCTGGGCAAGTCCTTCCATCACTCTCTCCCATTTCTTCATCTGTAAAAATCCTAGTTCACTGATCTCATTACCACAAAGGGACTTTCACAAAAGAGTAAGCACTCTTGCCGTGTAACTGAGTCATGGAGAAGAGCTTCTGGAACTACTGATGCCCAGACTCCACCTCTAGAGATCAGGTTTCAATCAGTCTGGTGATCAGGCCCTGCACTTTGGTGTATTTTGAAAGCTCCCATGGTGGTACTTCACAGTCCATGGGTCACAGAGTTGGACACTACTGAGGGACTTTCACTTTCACGGTGGTTCTCAAGTGCAACCAGGCTTAACAACAGCTGCCCAGAAACCTTTTTACAGCTTTTCCTAATTGAGCAGCATTTTACCTCCTTCAGATCTGTGGTGTTAAGTCAGTTTCATGAAATGTTATCTGAGGGTACAGGACCCATGCAGGGGAATCTGTTTGGTTTGTTATACTCGTTAAGGAGAGTAGAAATTAAATTCTGATTTGATAAAGCTAAATATCCCTTTCTTAAATCTATGTCAATTTCTTGATTTCAGACACAGAGAAGGGAAAGGGTATGATAAACCCACACCAACAAATTTCACCAAACCTAGTCATACCTCAGTGTCATGAAGATTAAACAAGGCAGACTTTTGAATGTGCTTTGTAAACATAACGAGCCACCCAAGTATTTATCCTACCAGTAAAAATGCAAAATTCTGAAGTGACAGTGCAAAATGTTATTTCATCATACAACAGAGTACATATTAATTAGAGAAGGTAGCATACTGTAGTGGAGACAGCACTGACCTGGGAATCCAGAGGCTTAGATTTAAGATTCAGTCATGTGAAGCCTTGGACAAGTCTCTCTGGACTTACACTTTTTCCTCTCTCAAAAAAGCGAGTCAATTTCAGACCTCTAAGATTTCAATACCTGATGTTCAGATGGGACACATTCAAATCTCAGACAGCCTCTGGAATGTTCGGGCTTTCTCTGTGGTACAACAGAATTAGATGAGCCATTAAGACATTCTTCTTCAACACTTGCTCTAAAGAGAATATGCTCAACTGGGCAGGTTAGGGAGTTTTACCCTCAGGAAAGATCAGTTACAACTGACATTTTTTCTCTTGTGCCCTCAAATTTCTAAGCCCATCTTTATCTTAGAAGACTAAGTCTTCTTATATACCAACCAGGTAAAGTGCTCTAAGCCTTTTCCATTTCAGCAAATTTTAAACAATGGCTGTTTTGCGAAGTGTGTGTCTTTCCTACCCACTTTGTTTACCATAACTCACAACCAATCATGATATTCTTCCAAATTCCAGAAATGTGTCAGTTGTTCTAGAGTCAAGCAAAATAATGGCAATGAATAAGTACTGTAATATCAATGTGTTCAGTTAATACTATACTACTTTGCATTAAGACTGCTTGGTTCTGGACTAAATGCAAGAAATAACTGACTTTCCGCTAGCAAAATGACCTCACCAATTTCATTTTAGAGTATGCATGTATAAGTCTGTTAAGACTGTGGAAGGAGAAGGAAAGATCTGGTCTAGTTCATCTTTCATCCTTTGCAGCTGGCACAGAGAATAGAAATGCTTATATATGCTTAATGTATTATTCATGGATTGAAAAAATTCAATGAATAGATGAGCAATGGCACAGCAAGTAATCAGGCAAAAACCAACAGTATAAGATTTTTAAGTAAATGCTTGTCAATTGAAAGACTTTTACTTTTCCAGAATACAGAATTAGATTCCAACAAAACACTTTTAATAAAATAAGGCACAATGTTTGATAAGGCAAAATTCACAAAGAGGGTTAATGTTAGATGACATTCTTTTGTGTGTCCTGGTAAGGGGAAAGGAGGTATAGAATTGAATTAGCTTAAATATTCTGATTAGAACATTTACCATTACAGGTAATATATAAATCTGATGCAATAAACTGTAATTTGTTTTGAAAATAAAATGTAATTACTGAGTCACATTGCTTAGTTACACTGTTACTACTGTTTTAAACATCTGTATACCTATAGATATATTAATTCACAAAATTTCAATACAGAAAATTAAGAACTCAGATAATAAGATGTAATTTAACAAATCAAAGTACATTTATTTTCAAAATTCTTTGTTGATACTTTAAAAATCTCAAACTTTATAAAAAATTAAAATACTGGTTATATATTTCTCCCATTATATTTTTGTTTCTCAGGAATACAAAGTGGGCTCAGAAATGCAACAGATACCAATTACAGACACAAAAGTCTTTCCATGACTGTTGTAAAGTGATTGTTGAGGTTAATACTCCTTTTCGATAAAATATCAATGCCAATCATTTAAGTTAGTGAAAGAATTCTCTTAAAACACTAGTTGCAGACAGAACTAATCAATTTAGTAATGTTTCTGTTGAACCAGCAATAGTGATGTCAATCTTATCCTCGGTTTCTTCCTGTAACTGGAATTGAAAATACAATAGTTTTACCCAATTTATTCACAGCCAAAGGAAGAAAGTAACTTCTGGTAAATGCAGATAGTCTCTCCAACCATGGCTTTCTGGTATAATGACATATAACCTCAATTATACTAACAAATTTAATATTAAGTAGATTGAATACTGTCTCTTACAATAAACTGAGACTGATAAACAAGTTCTAGTTAAAAGTCTAGTAGCACCCCAATCAAATATTACCCTGTGAATGTCTGATAATGTCGTGTTTGTTGTTAGTGAACTGTTATTTTCTATATCAATTCTTAGCAAATATGAACCAAGAAGAGACAGAAAAAGAACATGGATATCTACATATAAAAATATTAAAACATACTCCCCCTTTAACCTGGTATTACAAAGCAAGCACAAAATACACTAATAATGTCTTTATATGATGCTATTAATATGCACTGGCTAGGAAGTGGTAGCAGACGTATTTTCTTTATAAAGTAATATGAAAAGAGAATATACCTTTTCACTGATTTTATTTCAGGGATCCTAATCCTTCTGTGATAGTATGCCTGATTAGGATTCCATCTCCAAAAGCCCTAAACTCACAGGCATTAGGCCTGGTTTTAGGGGAAGAAGCCCTCAGGATCACAGTCATTCTCCCTTCACTCAAAAGCAAGCGGTCACAAGACTGTCGCATACAACTTAATGACACAGTTTCCCAAACTTTGGCTCTAGAAAGGGAGATTTAAGGCACACACTTTCTGAGCACAACTGAAGGCACTGCTACCATTAAAAAGATGACTATAAGATACAAAATTGGATGCTATTAAATTCATCAGATTAATGTTACACAGACTATAGTGCGTAATACAGGAACAGTGAAGGTCAAAGACCTTTCTAAACAGTGGAAATAGAACTATGGATTCCAGGTCATGTTGCCTAAAACCTACACAGCAGTCTTTACCGTTGTTAAATACTCAACACAACTTCAAAAATATTTTGGACTAAATGGGGAGAAATATTTATACTGACATAATAAAATCTCTACTTTGGATGAGAAGACCATTTCTTCTCATTCAGGTAAAAATTGCTGCTGCTGCTGCTAAGTCGCTTCAGTCATGTCCGACTCTGTGCAACCCCATAGATGGCAGCCCACCAGTCTCCCCCGTCCCTGGGATTCTCCAGGCAAGAACACTGGAGTGGGTTATTTCCTTCTCCAATGCAGGAAAGTGAAAAGTGAAAGTGAAGTCGCTCAGTCGTGCCCGACTCTTAGCGACCCCATGGACTACAGCCCACCAGGCTCTTCCATCCATGGGATTTTCCAGGCAAGAGTACTGGAGTGGGGTGCCATCGCCTTTTCCCAGGTAAAAATTAGGTTTTTCTAAATAAATGCAGCTTTACTAATTTTATATACTACATATATACACTATGATAAGTTCTACCTACAAAGGGTCTTATTTAGAATAACTTTTTATATAAATAGCTACTGCTAAGATGCTTTGTAAGATCAAACTTTATTTGCACTATTTGCCTAGTATTTTTTCTCTTTTATATAGTGAAAAGGTAAACATTAACCAAGTGTGTACCACAAATTCCAGGTTAATGAGGTATTACTTTCTCCCTTTGCAAAGACCAAGGTTAGCTGTAAGAAAATCCTATTATTGCTGGCCCTGCATTATGAGGGAACGTAGACAATCTCCCACTAGCAGAAGCTGAAGAAATTTAGTGATAAAGGCCTTCAGATGGTAGTTAGTAGGCCACTTAATTTCAAAACAATTTAATCTTATTTTAAAAAACTTTCTTGGCTCAAGGATCTCCCTGAGTGACTTCTCTTTCTCTGTCCTTTGTTGTTTTTAAAGACTTCTTTCAATTAACACTCCAGCAATCAGCCTTTTTCTTGTCTTCTGTTTAAAACCGGTATTTACAATGTATGCCAGACTTGGTCTGTGGTGTTTCCCCACACTATGGACTGCTTTCAGTAGATTTAACACAAACATTTCTCAAATTGGAGGTACAGTTTATAACGCAAGCCTTTACTTTTAAATTTGTTAAAAGTTGCAAATATCAAGAATTTTAGAGTAAGAGACTCTTCTTAAATCAGCAAGCATTCAGAAGTAAAATACGAATAGTAACCCTCAGATCTACCTCTACTACACAAATATAGGGAATGCTGAGAACCCTGACTGGCTTGTCCTTTGGTCAGCCAATCCCCGGCACCATGGAAGCAAAACATTCTGTATTTCCTAAAAATCCTAGGACTATTTCACCAGCTTAGTTTGGTGACACTCGAGAGAACTGGGTTCTAGGAATAAAGATGACTAAGAATGCTCAATTCCAAACCCGCAATGAAGTATTCCATTCTAAACACATTAGTGTTCATCCTACCCTCTTCCTTCCCCCGCTGTGAATGCTTTGGTTAAGTAGCTTTATCCACATTAAGTTTTGGTCACTAAAATTGCCCAAGTGCAGCAATAACAAAAACTTACACAAAAACAAGTTACTCAGCACCTAGAGACACTATCAATTTAAATATGCAGTTAGCTGTATGACTCTGGAGCTGTATCTCACTCCTGGTTAATTTTTATAGCCATCAGTTTACCAAAACAGGGAAGACAGAGAAAAGAAACAGGGAAAAGCTTAGAAATTATTAGCAGCTCTTATAAAAGATTAAGTCAAGATTTTTTTAAAAAAAGAGATAAAACTGACAGCTAAAATGTAGATTTCAGTAAAAGTAACCAAAGACAGCTGTATATTAATCAGAGATTTTCAAATATACATACAAATGTAACATTTTGCTGTAAGACATTTTGCTATATACAATGTATACATCTATATTGTGCAATGAAGACTAGACACTGTTTCTGGTTGGACTGAGCTAAGTCTGTAAAAAATCAATCAGAATATCTTCTTTCCTGGAAGCTGGCAAGGTTAAGTACTGTATCTACATTAGAAAATTATCCAAGCTATTACTTAAATCAAACTGGTAATGAATTAGGAAGTAAACCTAAAGCATTTCAGCCAGAAAAAATTTGTTCCTATCAACTTTAGTCTTTTACTATGAATACATTATTTACTTTCTATGAAAATATTTTATGACTCTTACCTAAATCACTTACTTACAGAACACTCTGGCCTTGCCACTTAGGCACTGCCTAAGTCATTTTTATCTTTCAGTTTAGTATTAACAGTATGTCGTTCACGTGCATGTTAAGTCACTTCAGCCCTATCCAACTTTTTGCGACCTTGTGGACCACAGCCCATCAGTCTCCTCTGTCCATGGGATTCTCCAGGCAAGAATACTGAAGTGGGTTACCATGCCCTCCTCCAGGGATGGAACTTGAGTCTCTCATGTCTCTTGCACTGGGAGGCAGGTTCTTTACCTCTAGCACCACCTGGGAAGCCCAGTTGTGTGGCTCAAATGGAAAAGTAAACAAAGACTTTTTATTACTTCCATTTTATGATATAATCACCTATGTACTACTTTGCTAGGCAGTAGAAATATACTACATTACTTCTATAACATTGATAATTTCTGGATCAAAAGGAAAAAGGAATCTTATTACAACAGAGTGAAGGGATTCACTCCATAGCAGCGTTTCACAACTGCAGTCATGAAACTTTCATGTTGTTTCATGAATTAACATATAAGAAACAAACAAACTATCCTACGGTACATTCTCTTCTAAAATTAAAAAAAAAATACATCATATATATATACATATGACAAAAACCTAACATATGTACATATCATTATTATACAACAACCTGCTTTTAAGAAAAGGTGTGCCCAGTCATGAATGCCGGAAGTCAGAAGGGAGATCATCTGATGTTCCAATGTGTTTCAGGACTGTGTCTTACTCTACAGGTAATATTCTCCAACAAACCATTATGTTATTACAAGTAAGTTATCTAATGATTGCTGGTGTGTGCTGTGTATTTTATATTACAATGTCAACTTATAGTTGTACTATTAGTTTTTACTGCATACTAGGTTAATAAAAATTTGGTCATTTCTACTGGCAATATGTGAAATCATTTCTCTGCTATATTTTAAGGCTGTATTAATACATTTAAAATATTTTATCTATATATTATTTTCAAAAAGTACTCCATGGTTAAACTTGTTTTAAGAACTGTTCTACTGTGTAAAAACAATGACTGCTGTGCCCAATTTTGTTTCACTTGTTGTCATGTTTCTCTACTACTACTACTAAGTCGCTTCAGTTGTGTCTGACTCTGCGACCCCATAGACGGCAGCCCACCAGGCTCCCCCGTCCCTGGGATTCTCCAGGCAAGAATACTGGAGTGGGTTGCCATTTCCTTCTCCAGTTTTCCTTTAAAATTGGAGGAAGTTATGGTTCAGTACACACAGGCAAAGTTGTATCCGACTCTTTGTGACCCCATGGACTGTAGCCCACCAGGCTCCTCTGTCCATGGAATTCTCTAGGCAAGAATACTGGAGTAGGTTGCCATTCCCTTCTCCAGGGAATCTTCCCGATCCGGGGATCAAACCCAGGATCTCCTGCATTGCAAGCAGATTCTTTACTACCTGAGCCACCAAGAAAGCCCTTTCACACACAGGCAAAGGAGCCACAGTGGACTCCTAAAACCTGTAAAATCATTCTCCTGTTCCTTTAATGCAAGATATAAAGAAGTTTCCTATCTAACATCTCTTTTCTGTTGAAAGAAATCTGATAGATTTTTCCGTCAAAACCTATTATTTTTTCTAAGTTCAAGCTGGTTGGCTCCCCATTAAGTATAAAAGTGATTTGTTTAGACAAAAATGAAGTTGAGGTGGCTATGAGCTCAGATGTCAGATATACATTTGTTTACCTAGCTCTGTTAAAGCATATTTTAAACCATTCTGCATAGTATTTCAGGTTATAGGCTGCTCTGGTATCATTTCTTAAATTTCTAAATTCTTGTTATGATTAAGGCACTATTACAGTCACTGCAGAATTCTACAAGGATAACAACAATCACACAGAACAAAGGAGCAGAACTGAAAAGTTAAAACCCCACATAAGAGTTATATCCCTTCCTTTGCCAATTAGGTCCTATGTAACCATCTGTGAGCTTATCTGAAAAACTGTAATCTAGACATATGGGCAATACAAGAAAGGAGGGTTAATCCTGTTATGGTATAGGTTCAACCTAAACTCAAGGACAACACTGGTAAAAATTACAGCTGCGATAACTTCTATCTTCATGTCAACTGTCACAAGCCAAAGCACTGGTGGTTTATTATAGTACTGCTCTGCAGAATGTTCCACTCTGCTGTGTGATTCATGCAAAGCTTGAAAACTGCAAACAATCAGCTAAATCTGAAACTGCCATTCACAGCGAATTATATTCCAAGAATCCATACATGGAACTGGCTTCTTCCTGCTGAATGGCGAGAAACACAAAATCTCAACTATGTCATGGACATTTAAGATCCAGTTTCTAGTGAACCTCAAAGTCCATTCTCTTTTCTAACCACCTCTGCTCAGTCTTTGAGTGTTCCACATCACCCTGCACCCTTTTCAACCAAGAAGAACTTTCTGCATTCTGTGTGCGGCCACACTAGCTTCATCTTCTGAGTCAGACTCGCTCTGGGATGTGGAGCTGTGAGAGGCAGAACTGCAAGGGGAAGAGCATTCTGGCGAGCACAGGTAGTGCATCAGAGGAAGGCGGTATTTCCCACAGAAGTCCACAAATTTAATCTGTCTGACGCAGCAATCAAAGTAGACTCCTGGAGAGAAGGAAGATAAGTACAAAGTAATCATTACAAAGCAAAGCAAAGAGCCACAGTTTCTTTTTTAATCCTATATTCATCTCTCTGAAAAAATATCTTACAGTCCTTTTTTGAGAATCTTAAGCAGAGGTAGTGGCTGCTTCCATAGGTGTTTACAGAAATACTGGAAGGTCTTAGAGATATCAATCTGACTGCAAAGAAAAGGTCAGGAGATTTACTTTAAAGGGAGCTGGCATTAAAAGGACACTGTTGACTCAGCTTGTTTCTGGTGACCTGGTAGACAGTGCTGATGGAGACTATAGGATACCTAAAGTGCCCTTTAAGCCACTCTGTGGTACTACCCTACAGTCAAGGAACTTAAAAAAAGGAACACACACACACACACACACACACACACAAAACTCCTTTGATAATGATCTTAAAGAATTAATTATTATACCCAAAATTTGCAGAAAGGAGATGACTTTTGGTACCCCTGTCCTTATATAATGAGAAGGAAAAATTAAAAGTTAACCGAATGCCATCATATCTCCACAGGGTCTAACTTACAGCTTCAAAGTTGTTTCACTACCCATCTCACCTGACTTTCATGCTATTATATACTGCGACACAGACTGAAACTAGTAATTAGCTTTTCTGATGCCTAATTTAGTGCTCCTGATCTGTGGCCCTTCAGCTACGTAAAAATACAGCTGGTGATGACGGGAAAGCAGAGGCTGCTGTGTCGTGGGCTTCCAGCTGCTCCTCCTCCTGTACGTCTCTAACTACGAAGGCTGTCACAACAGCTGCAGTATAATTGGAACACCTAGAACCCTGGGTCCCATCGCCTCTCTGGAGAAGAATCTCAACCTTTACACTCTACCTAAGATTCCTCTGGCACCAATTACTCTGTGTATTTAACATATGGGACCAAAATAAAAAGATGTGGTCCAAGCAAAGGACTACTTTTCTCCTATTTATTTTCCTTCTGTTATTTCTCCACTGACTTTCTGTTTTTGTGATCCTGTAGTAAGTCAGTATAACTGACAGTTTAAAAGGGAAATTCATAGTATGATACTTTGAACAACGTAGGAAAGTGGACCAATTCAGTAAACTGATCAATCAATATTAACAATAAGTCTCCATAATGTGCTAGCTTCTAAAACAAAAGTAATAAAGCATTTATAAAATTAAGCATTATAGAGTTGCTGTTGTTTAGTCACTAAGTTGCGTTTGACTCTGCGACCCCACGGACTGTAGCCCGCCAGGTTCCTCTGTCCATGGGATGTCCCAGGCAAGGACACTGCAGTGGGTTGCCATTTCCCTCTCCAGGGGACCTTTTCCACCAAGGGACTGACCCTGCATCTCTTGCATCTTCAAGCACTGGCAGGAGGATTCTTAACCACTGAACCACCAGCGAGCCCATTATAAAATAGTATAATACTATCTTGCCATTTGTAAGGTCTCCAGACTATACAAAGACAAATTCTCTCACTAAATAAAAAATTACTTTTGTTTATATAGTTCAACAACTAAAGAATCTGAGGGGGAAAATGTCAATGGTTCACTTCAGATTATTATCTCAAATTTTAAGCTAATAATGTAAAAAGTACTTTTGTTCCTAAGACAATAACATAGCAGTATACTAAAGAACTCATTAAGAAGCCATTTAAGAGAGACAGGAGAATTCTTGTAGAGGTCCATTTCTAGAAAAGAAAGAAAGTGCTCAGTCGTGTCCGACTCTTTGCAACCCCATGGACTGTGCAGTCTACCAGGCTCCTCAGTCCATGGAATTTTCCAGGCAAGAGTACTGGAGTGGGTTGCCATTTCCTTCTCCAGGGGATCTTCCCAACTCAGGGATAGAACCCGGGTCTCCTGCATTGCAGGCATAGGCTTTACTATCTGAGCCACCAGGGAAGGATAGATTCAAAGAGATTAGATACAGACTATTAAGCCTGAGGGCCTGGTGTGAGTGTTGTCTCTTCCCACTGTTAAAGTCAACTTGGAAAGGAGAACCAGAGAAAAACAAAAGCACTTCTAACTTGGCCAGCAATCTCTACTTCTAAGAATAAGTGCCAGAAATGGCCCAGAGCAGTGTCATTTTTCTTTTTTTAAACTATTAGTATCCTTTTGACCTTTAATATTCTTTGAGAAACTTAAGTCACCTTCTCTCTTTATAATCTTGGAAGTTTTCAAGGTATAATAGGACCTTGAGAGCCGGGGAAAACCTCAGCTCTGATCATATTTATGCTGCGTTTTCCTGGCACCCGCATTTATCCTACAATAATAAAAACCTTCCTGTACCCCTATTAAGCTGGATTTTTTTAAAAAACAAGTCTTTTATGAGGGAGACAAAATAAACTGACCTGCCAGCATTTACTGACCCCCCTCCACACACCCTGGCGCTTCAGGCCCTTCATAACCTGGCCTCAACGTGCCTTTTACTCTTCTCTTGTTACTTCTTTAACTGTACATTTCAGTCAAATTGGTACTCATCTGACATTTTTCTGCTTTCGTTCCCAATTTTACTCTTTCCAGTTGAAAAGTTTTCCATCCTCAATCAAACCATATCAAAATTAAACTCATGTTTCAAGAACTGTCTCATCTTTTCCAGATCTAATAAAGCTACTTTCTCCCTTCTATGATTTCCAATAGTATTTTGGATTCCTACTTTACTCTGAGTTACATTACATTATTCAATTCTCTCCAAATGCTCTAAACTCAAGAAATTTTGAATCATGAATTTAAAAGAATATAGAATTCCAAGATAAATTCTGAAATTGGGACTTGTTCATTCTATTCTCATACATTTTGAATTATACTTTACAAAGGTACCTGATACTCAGAATGCTGAGTCTAAAAAAATGTCCTTCAAATAAACATGAAAGGTAGCTAAACATTTTAGAGACGCTTCTAAAGCATTTAGAACTATTTATGCTTTGTTTCCCCTCTTATTACCAATTTAGCTTATCCTATGATAGTTCCATGACAGGATAAGACTTTTTTGCCTTGTGTATGAATTTGAAAGTACCATGAAAAGAAGAAGTAAGAAAAGAAAGAAGAGAGGGAGGGAGGAAGGAAGGAAGGAACATAGAGAGGTGAAATGTCTCACTATCTGGTAAAAGGGTGAAAAAATAAAGCAAACAGAGACAAACTACCTTTTTCTGAAAAAAGACAGCTAATTATAACAACATTTAGATCATTAATTTAAAAAGTAACTAAATGAATGGGTAACAGGACACAATTAACTTACCTCCACACTTTGGGTTTGGACAATTGCTGGCTAAACTCAAGTATCTAAGAAGATTCCCAGGAAGATCATAGGGAGTGTAGGAAATATTTCGAATTTTAATGGTCCGTGCAGCTAACTCCAGGAGAGTTGGAGGATCATAGGTTAAATCTCTAACAAAACGAACAACCAGTGGGTTCCCTCGCAAACTCAGTTCTTCCAAATGAATAAGGTTGAGGATCTCTCGAGGCAGGTATGTCAGCAAGTTATTGTGAAGACTAAGGGAACGAAGTGAATGCAACCTAGAATGAAGGCAGTACAAAAATCAACAGCCATAAAGCAAGGTAACTACTCAGAAAGTTAAGTGAAGAACTAAATTTCCCCATAAGAATGAGCCATTAACGTTAGTATCAATTCAACTAAAATTAAAAGATGCTGAAACTAAATTAGAACCCAAATTTGTATATGTCATGGAATCTTAAAGAGCTCCAAATACTGAGAAAGTATTCTGTGTTAGCTGATATAAATACTAGTCGTGAAGGCTTTTTTTTTTTTTGGCATGCTTTATCATTCAGATACCTAAAAAAGCAAAGATTTCAAATGCAACAGGAATCAAGCTCCTTCACATTATCTCACTGGGTGTGAGTGCTACATAGCAAATATGAGTCAACAAATTCCATAAAACCTTGGGGAAACTATGCCAAAGTAATACCCTATTTTTGATTACAGAAGAGAGGCTCAACAACTATGGAAAACAGCATGGAAGTTCCTCAAAACAGTAAAAACAGATCTGTAATATGATCCAGCAATCCCACTCCTGAACATATATTCAGACAAAACTATAATTCAAAAAGATACATGCACCGCTATTTTCACAGAAGCACTATTTGCACAGCCAAAATGTGGAAACAATCTAAATGTCCATGGACAGATGAATGGATAAAGAAGATGTACACACACACATACACACAATGGAATACTACCCAGGGATAAAAAGAATGACATAATGCCATTTGTAGTTATATAGATGGACCTAGATTATCATACTAAGTGAAGGAAGTCAGGAAGAGACAGACAAATACCACATGGTATCACTTACATGTGGAATCTAAAATATAACACAAATGAACATATCTATGAAACAGAAACAGACTCACAGACTAGAAAACACACTTCTGACTGCCAAGGGGAAGTGGAGTAGGGGAAGGAGGATTGGGAGTTAGGCTTAGAAGATACAAACTGTTACATACAAGATAAACAATCCTGTCCTACTGTACAGCACAAGGAACTACATTCAATATCATTTGATATACCATAACAGAATATGAAAAAGATGACATATACATATATAACTGAATCACTCTGCTGTAGAGCGAACTTAACACTGTAAATCAACTATACTTCAAAAAAATTTCTTAAAATAATAAATTTTAAAGAGAGAAAAGAGGCTCAGTAATTTTGAAGAATATGTCAGCGCATTTAAAAGTAAAATTAAAAATAAGCAACCCAATTCACAGCATACCTCAGAGCTTTCTGTATCATTTACTTTGATAACACTTAATTATTTTCCACATACAAACCATGTGGGTGAATGCTGGTGAATTCCTAAGCACGGATGTGTGTGTGCACATAAACTTCTGAAAATACTCACTGTGAGAGCTGAGGAGGCACACTCTGGATTTTGTTGTCACATAATACCAAGTAATTTAGAGAAGGCAGATTTCCTAATTCTGGTGGTATTTCTTTGATGAAGTTTCCTCCCAGATATAAACACTCTAAACTGCAAAAATAAATGAAAAAAAAGTTGGATAAGTACCTCACTGTCTTTATTAAAATCAACACGTATCATTTATCCATTCAGCAAATGTTTTATTCAGGATTTGTTTATGCAGTCTTTGAAGGAAGAATGCAATCTCAGGGAGCTCATATTATATGTAAACAGACAAGACACACCAATGTGAGATAGATTATAATTAAATGCAAAATAAGGCATCAAATAAGCATAACATGATTAAAATATCAAAATGAGCAGACCAATCCATAAATGATATAAGGGTTTAACAAGTAGAGAAATAATAAAAGGACATCAGTTCTGATTAGAAAGGCTCCCGAAAATGTTGTGACTTCAGCTGGATTGTGAATTTAATCCATTTAGGATAGCAGCAAAGGGGAACTTCAGGTTGGAAAGAGGGTTTTTACGGGATAATGAGTACACTTTTTGACACATAAAAGAATTCATGTTGAGGAACCCAGAGTACAGCTGGAGAAAGGCCAGATTATAGGAGCCCTGTATTCTATGCTGGTGGGTTTGGATTCGATACATTATCATTTCACTTAAGAATAGAAAAACACACTTTAAGTTTATATTTCTTCTTTGCTATTACAGCAACTGTAAACCTCAGAGGCTAACTAAACAAATTATGCAAAACTGAACCATTTTTATGAAATTAAAGTTCAAGTTAATCATCTAATAACGCTAACAATATTTTAGACACAGCAAATATTGCACCAAAATGTACTGCTACTCCTTGTGGTGACCACCAGTAGACAGGCTCTCTCCAAAACTTTCTGGAGCAGGGAGAGCAGAGGTGGCAGAATCAGTTCTTACTATATATATCTAAAATGTATACATACAGAGTTTTTCCATTACTATATTATTTTATCTTCCTGCTATATCTGCTAACTCAGTAGACACTATCATTCTTTTAAGATAACTTTAAATGCAGGGAAAAATAAGTCTACTCAACTGTTACCCAAATTTCCAGGTTAAGAATTAACTGGGATACTTTTAAAGCTTTTAAGCCAGACCCCATTCAGATCCACTAAATCAGAGTTCCAGGGGAAGGACCTGAGCAGTGGCAGATTTTAGGGTATAAGCTATAATGTTAAAAGAAAAAACCAAATTACCCTGCAGAGTTACAGTGAATTACAATCTAATTAGCATTTAAGAGCACTCATTACCTTATAGCTCCACCAATACTTACTATCATCACTTGCTTTATCCCTCTTTTTTTCCTATTTAATATTTTTTTTTTTTTTACTACTTAGCTGGTGTGAAAAATGATACCATTCTGTACTTGTATTCTTCTCTCATTATTAGTGAAGTTTAGCATCTTTTTGTGCTTGGAGCCATTTGCACATCTTTAGAAAACAGCCTGTTCCTATCCTTTACCTGTTTTTCTCATGGGTTATATGGTTTTCTCTTATTAATCTGTTGGGAGTTTTGTTGTTGTTAAACATATGTTCTGCATAACCTTGTGTTTCTGTGGCCTAGAGCATTTGTTCACATTTTATATGTGTAAAAAGAATGTGGAGCTATTAGGATTGAGCTTGTTAATTGTGCAATTCAAATTTTTTATAGTCTCTCATGATTTCACCTTCTTATTCCAATTGTTAATTTTCTTTTAGAACCATGGTCTTTCTACTTCCCTTTAGTTTGAGCATCTTACAGGCATGCTAAGTTGCTTCAGTCGTGTCTGACTCTCTGTGATCCTACTGGCTGCAGCCTGCCAGGCTCCTCTATCCATGGGATTCTCCAGGCAAGAATACTGGAGTGGTTTGCCATGCCCTCCTCCAGAGGATCTTCCCGACCCAGGTATTGAAACTGAGTCTCCTCTGCACTGCAGGCAGATTCTTTACCACTGAGCCACCCAAGAAACTTCCCTTCAGAGTTTTGTCAATTTTTGCTCTCTTTCTCCTCAAAATATGGAAGCTATACTGAAGATCCATTCAGGTTCATGACTATTATAACTTCTAGTTGCATCATTCCTTAATTCACATGAAGCATTTCTCATTCTTCTTCTAATCCATTTTACCTTAAAATCTACCTCCTCTAATTATCAACACTGTCTACCAGTTTTATTTTTGTTAGTATTTATATCATTTAATTGTAGCTCCTCCATTTACCAGTGTAAGAATTTGTGCCCATTACTTAATCTCATTATCTCTCAGTCTCCTCTTAAAATGGAGTAATATTACTATATAATAGAATCAACAAATATGAACTAGGCACTGACCATGTGCCAGGTACTGTTCTGCATATATAGTGTAAATAAGACCAAGTTCTTGACCTTAAGAAGAAGTAAATCAATAAATGTATACATATTATGCCAGATAGTTTTAAGTGCTATGAAGAAAAATGGAGGTAATCAGACAGTGATGGAAGTGATACTGTAGATGTTATTGTTATTGTTTACAGTCGCTAAGTTGTGTCCAACTCTGCAATCCCAAGGACTGCAGCACACCAGGCTCCTCTGTCCAAGAGTTTGCTCAAACTCATGTCCTTTGAGTTGATGATGCTATCTAACCATTTCATCTTCTGTTGCTCCTTTCTCCTTCTGTCCTCAATCTTTCCAAGCATTAGAGTCTTTTCCAATGAGTCAGCTCTTAGCATCAGGTGGCCAAAGTATTGGAGCTTCAGCTTCAGTCCTTCCAATGAATAATCAAGGTTGAATTCCTTTTGGATTGACTGGTTGGATCTCCTTGCAGACCAAGGGAGTTTCAAGAGTCTTCTCCAGCATCACAATTCGAAAGCATCAATTATTTAGAACTCAGCCTTCGTTATGGTCCAACTCTCACATGCGTACATGACTACTGGAAAAAATCATAGCTTTGACTATATGCACTTCTGTCGGCAAAGTGATGTCTTTGCTTTTAATATCTCTAGCTTTGTCATAGCTTTCCATCCAAGGAAGAAGAGTTTTTTTAATTTCATGAGTGCAGTCACGATCTGCAGTGATTTGGGAACCCAAGAAAATAAAATCTGTCACTGCTTGCACTTTTCTCCCTTCTATTTGCCGTGAAGTGTTAGGACTGGGTGCAATGATCCTTTTTTTTTTTTTCTTTAATGTTTAGTTTCAAGCCAGCTTCTTCACTTTCCTCTTTGGTCCTCATCAAGAGGCCCTTCAGTTCCTCTTCACTTTCTGCCATTAGAATGGTTGCATATCTAAGGTTGCTGATATTTCTCTTGGCAATCCTGATCCAGCTTGTACCCTGCATAGTAGTTAAATAACAGGGTGACAATATACAGCCTTATTGCATTCCTTCCCAATTTTGAATCAGTCTGTTGTTCCATGTCCATTTCTAACTGTTGCTTCCTGACCTACATAAAGGTTTCTCAGGAGATAGGTTAGGTGTCTGGTACTCCCATCTCCTTAAGAATTTTTCACAGTTTATTGTGATCCACACAGGCTTTAGCATAGTCAATGAAGCAGAAGTAGATGCTTTTGTGGAATTCCCTTGCTCTCGCCATGGTCCAACAATTGTTGGCAATTTTATCTCTGGTTCCTCTGCCTCTTTGAAACCCAGCTTGTACATGTTAAACTTCTCAATTCACATACTGCTGAAGCCTAGCTTGAAGGACATTAAGCATAACCTTGTGTAATGAGCACAACTGTATGGTAGCCTGAACATTCTTTAGCATTGCCCTTCTTTGGGACTGGAAAAACCAACCTTTTCCAATCCTGTGGCCGATGCTGGGCCTTCCAAATTTGCTGACATATTGAGTGCAGCACTTTCATAGCATCATCACCATCATCTTTTAGGATCTGAAATAGCTCACTGGAATACCATCACCTCCACTAGCTTTGTTCATAGTAATGCTTCCTGAGGCCTGCTTGACTTCACGCTCTAGGATGTCTGGCTGTAGGTGAGTGGCCACACCATCATGGTTATCCAGGTCATTAGGTCCTTTTTGGTTCTTCTGTGTATTTTTGCCATGTTTTCTTAATCTCTTCTGCTTCTGTTAGGTCCTTACCATTTCTGTCCTCTATCATGCTTATCCTTGTATGAAAAGTTTCCCTGATATCTCTTATTTTCTCAAAGAGATCTCTAGTCTTTCCCATTCTATTGCTTTCCTCTATTTCTTTACATTGTTCATATAAGGAGGCATTCTTATCTCTCCTTGCTATTCTCCAGAACTCTGCATTCAGTAGAGTACACTGGGTGGCCAAAAAAGGTTTATCTTAGGAGGTGACACTTGAATGGAGATCTGATTGAAATGATGAGGGAGCACAAATCTCTGAGGTGGAAAAAAGCTTGATGTGCTGTGAAAGAGCAACACAGCCAGTGTGGGTACATCAGGGTGACAGAGGGGGTTTAGTGGAGGTTGGGGGAGTCAGAAAGGTAGCCTGGGAAAGCCAGATCACAGAGGACCTTCAGGCCTTAGCAAGGATTTTGAATTTATCCTAGGTAGAAGGGGTGTGAACAAAGGCTAGTTGTGTAACTTGACACACTTTAGAAGCATCACTTCAGTCACTGTATGGAAAACAGCAGAAGTGGCAGGGAGAGGCGAGTGCAATGGGAGGCGTGAGAGCAGGAAGACCAGATTGGAACCTGTGGCAGTCAAGCTCAGATGTAAAATGATAGAGCAGTGCTTGGTACATCTTTTTCTACCCTTTAACTTTAAACCTACTGAGGTATTTCTATTTTAAGTGAAACTCTTGTAAACAGTGCACAACTTGAATGTTGATATGTTTGCCCTGGTGTTTTCTATTACCATGGTGTATCTCAGTATCTTTTTCCCAACAGCCTGCTTTTGGCTATGTCCATCAAGTTTCCTTTTGTCTCATTCCTCCTGCATTATTTTGAATTGTATGTACTACATCTATTTTGTTAGTAGTTACCCTTTCAATTTCCTTTGCCCTTTTTCTCACACCCAAACATACATCCATGCTCCCTTCTCTGTCATCTTCGTATTATCATCTAGAATTAGTTCTACCTTGATTTGAAAATAAACTGAAATTTATTCCCAATCAATAGTTACTCAGAATCATCAGTAAGTTTTATCAATTTCTCTGTTCACCACTGTTTTTGGCAGTTGCTATTTCTTTTAAAGTTCATTTTTCTCGGAGCACATCCTTTACAAGTTCTTTCAGTATGGACTCACAGTTGTTCATTTTTAAGTCCTTTATCGCTGATGTTTTTATATTTTCCCTTCACACCGGAATAATAGCTTGGCTGGGCATAAAATTCTAGATTGACAAATACTTTTCCTTAGCACAAGGAAGACATTGTTCTACTATCTGTTACAGCCCATATATAATTATTCTTTGAAGGCAATCTGCTTTACTTCTTATTAGGAGTTTTCATGATCTTTTTTCTTTATCCTTACTGTTCTAAAGGTTTTTTTAAATGATGTATCAAGATACCAGTTTAGAGTGCTCTCTTTCTTTAATTGTGGGAAATTCTCAACTACTATTACTTCTGGCACTGTCGTTCCTATATTCTCTCTATTCTTTTTCTGGAATTCCTAGCAAATAGCACTTTGAACTTCAGGATCTATTTTCCACTTCTGTTAACATTTCTTTCATACTTTCTACTTCTTTATCTTTTTGTGTGGCATTTTAGAGTATCTCAGTAATCTCTTTTTGCTTACTGATTCATGGCTCACCAGCTGACTTCAGTCTGCCAATCAGCCCACCGAGTTCCTAGTCAGATATTTTTATTTCTAGAAATTCCAGTTGGGGTTTTCATAGTTATCAGTTTTAAAACTACTTCTTTTTTTTTGCACTGATGAAGTTCCCTCCTTTATCCTCTGAAGTTAGGAAATAAACCTAAAGTCCTTTATGGACTGCTTTATATATATTTTCTCAGATAAAATTTCTTTTATTTGTTGATTTTCTTATCTGTATTTCATAATCTCAGCCTTCCTTGATGTATGGTGATTCAAAGAGCCAATCTGAATCTGAATCTGTCATTTAAAAAATATACTTATGATATCTCTTTTCTATTTCTTATTGGGTGAATCTTTTCAAGACTGCATTTCTCTCTTTAGATTTACAATGCTCAATAAGAGTAAACAGAAAACTTTAATCCTGATAGCCTATTTTATTTTTATCTTTTAAGTATTACCTTGTGGCAAAAATCAGTAGTTCAGTTCAGTTGCTCAGTCATGTCCGATTCTTTGCGACTCCATGAATCGCAGCACACCAGGCCTCCCTGTCCATCACCAACTCCCAGAGTTCACTCAGACTCACATCCATTGAGTCAGTGATGCCATCCAGCCATCTCATCAATACAATACAAAAATCAATAGTCTGGATACAAACTGAATTTTCCTACATGTAAGTGCTCAAGCACTGGTGAAAGAGGTTCCTAGGCAAGCTTTTTTTTTTTATCTTACAGATTATGGTATAAGTTATTTCTCACTTAGAAATTTCTATTTTTCAAACATGAGAGCTACAAGAATAGAATGGAATGGAATAGAGTAGAGCAGAAAAGAATATTTGGAATCCAAAACACAAGTTTCCCAGAAACTGCTCTTGGAAAAGAACACTTTTTAATCAGACCACTAGGAAAAAAAATTTTAGCATACTGGGAAGTCCTTTTATAAAGGATCTGATAGTAAAATAACAACTTGCAATTCAGTCTAGTGAGGAAGAAAAGAAAGTGATGAAAGGGACAAGTGAATCTGAGAGCAAATATAAATATGGCCCTTTCTATACATTTAAGTCAGGAACTAAGAGAAACCACCATCTGGTAGCCAGTTATTACTTAGTGTTTTCTCTCAATGTTTTGGAGTTGTTGGGGAAGTACATAGAAAGGATGCCAAACTTTTAATAGTTAACATGACTTTGGCAGAAAAAGATATGATGTCCCAAAATATAACCAAATCTATGATTTCAAAACCTTATGAATCTCTGTGTAACTGATGGGTATCATTAATTAACATATACAATCAGCGTATTAAATTTATATTTTTAGGCTTATGTACCACTTTCAAACTCAAATAATTTCCAAGTTCTTGGACTTAAAGGTTTTCAATGATTTGTGGCAATTACATTTCTAAAACACACTCTACTATTTCCAAACATGCTTTTCTATAAGGATAATGGAAACTACTGTAGAATTTAAAGCAAAACTGTAGTGTTTATGTTTAAAAGTTCTTGTGTTTATCAGCACCGCACCTCTGTCACTCAGCCTTGAAACAATTCTATTCTTTTGGTGTTTGACAAATAATAAAAATCAGGAAAATCATTCACAAAATTTAGAGAATTCTTCCTTTCATTTTTGTTTAGGGTTAACAGACCTACCCTAATTTGTTTCCTGAAGAGTATCTCACCTCTCCATCCTTAGGGATACCAGGGGCCTTTCTTCTAGGAAGCCCAGTGACCCACTAGAAACATGCACTAGGCTCCCCTCAGTGCCAAACAACTGAAACACAGGTGTAAGTAGGACATGTTTTGTTTCTCCACCCAAACAAAAATGATGTTAAATATAACAAAAATATGCATGAATCCTATATTATGGTTGCTAACAGGGAGATGGAATTAAAGTAAGACAGGGTGGTTCATAAAGATGCAGAAAACAGAAAATATGAAAAACACAGAAAGCTAAGAACCATACACTTGTGTATCGAGAAAGCTGTTTTCCTGAGGTAACATGTCCATACTAAATCATTTTCAAATACTCACCACAGGCTTTTGAAGTACATTATATGTTCAAAAGCAGCACAAATGGAGGAATCATTTCTTGGTATTTGCCCCAGACTAAGGCATTGAAAGAAAGAATCAGAAGGAAGAATTGAGAGCCAGAGAAAAACTCAGTATGTGACTCTAAATGGGGTAAAGAGTTTTGATTTAAATTTTACTGCATTCTATTTATCATCTGGTTGAGTCTTCTCTTTTGTAAGATATCAACCTATTGCACGCTAGCTTCAAAACATTCCAGGACATTAATAGTTAGTTTTTATTTCTATCACAATTCTCATATTTTTAATTTCTAAAGCCACTTGGAAAAGGTCAGTTTTCATTCCAACCCCTAAGAAAGGCAATGCCAAAGAATGCTCAAACTACCGCACAATTGTACTCATCTCACATTCTAGTAAAGTAATGCTCAAAATTCTCCAAGCCAGGCTTCAGCAATACGTGAACTGTGAACTTCCAGATGTTCAAGCTGGTTTTAGAAAAAAGCAGAGGAACCAGAGATCAAATTGCCAACATCCGCTGGATCATTGAAAAAGCAAGAATTCCAGAAAAACATCTATTTCTGCTTTATTGACTATGCCTCAGCCTTTTGACTGTGTGGATCACAATAAACTGTGGAAAATTCTGAAAGAGATGGCAATACCAGGCCACCTGACCTGCCTCTTGGAAATCTGTATGCAGGTCAGGAAGCAACAGTTAGAACTGGACATGGAACAACGGACTGGTTCCAAATAGGCAAAAAGAGTACATCAAGGCTGTATATTGTCACCCTTCTTATTTAACTTCTATGCAGAGTACATCATGAGAAATGCTGGACTGGATGAAGCAACAAGCTGGAATCAAGATTGCTGGGAGAAATATCAATAACCTTAGATATGCAGATGACACCATCCTTACTGCAGAAAGAGAAGAAGAACTAAAGAGACTCTTGATGAAAGTGAAAGATAGGAGTGAAAAAGTTGGCTTAGAGCTCAACATTCAGAAAACTAAGATTATGGCATCTGGTCCCATCACTTCATAGCAAACAGATCGGGAAACAGTGACACACTTTCTTTCTTGGGGCTCCAAAATCCCTGCAGATGATGACTGCAGCCATGAAATTAAAAGACACTTACTCTTTGGAAGGAAAGTTATGACCAACCTAGAGAGCAGATTAAAAAGCAGAGACATTACTTTGCCAACAAAGGTCTGTCTAGTCAAGACTATGGTTTTTCCAGTAGCCATGTATGGATGTGAGAGTTGGACTATAAAGAAAGCTGAGTGCCAAAGAATTGATGCATTTGGACTGTGATGTTGGAGAAGACCCTTGAGAGTCCCTTGGACTGCAAGGAGATCCAACCAGTCAATCCTCAAGGAAATCAGTCCTGAATATTCATTGGAAGGACGGATGCTGAAGCTCCAATATTTTGGCCACCTGATTCGAAGAACTGACTCATTTGAAAAGACCCTGATGCTGTGAAAGATTGAAGGCAGAAGAAGAAGGGGATAACAGAGGATGAGATGGTTGGATGGCATCACCGACTCAATGGACATGAATTTGAGTAAACTCTGGGAGTTGGTGATGGACACGGAGGCCTGGTGTGCTGCAGTCCGGAGGTCGCAAAGAGTCAGACATGACTGAGCAACTGAACTGACTGCCTGACTGTAAGCTACATCAGGCAAATAGTGAAACAGGTCATCGTCAAAAAAGAATTATACCTACTTTTCCAACATTGTAAGAACAAAACCAAGTTTGTCCATATATTAGCTGAACAGTTATACCTATTTGTTGAATAAGAACTTCATATTTTGATGGAATCTGTATCCACAACCTCATGATTCACACTGAGCCTAATTTACCCCAGCAGAATGAATTTAATGATAAAAATAGGATTTTCACCTTGTAATATTTGTTATTCTTCAAAGTCATCTTTCAGAAACCACTTATTAAAAACTTTATCACTAGGATCAACTGAGTATAGGAAACACACATCAATATAACGTGCTAAATCTGGAGGGTCAAATCCATCAATTAAGCCAGGACTATTTACTTGTTATTCCTTCCTGGAAGGATGGAAGGTGGGGAAAAAGAGAAACTTTACATGGATTATACACTCTGCACACAAAATACACCAAGGTTACCAATGAGGTCGAGGGAGCCCATGTATATTCTAAGAGAAAATGGTGTTCTTGGGCAGGTACTTTAGTTAGGGTTTGAGTATCCCTCTCCTTTTTTGAAGCTTTAATATGTTATTTCAGTAGTAAGTAGTAAGGAGCCTACAAGGATTGAATCACATGAATCTCACTGTCACTATTTGGCCTCAAGCAAATCACTGATACTAAATCTCAGTTTCTTCATCTGTAAAGAGAAGAGGGTGAATCAGGTCAATTGCCTAGGCTGTCTCTTCTTCTAAGAGTATAGCTTTTCTACATGACCCTTTCAGCCTACATTCAACTAGTGTCTATATTTGTGAGATTTTAATTGTGAAAATTAAAAAGCATATTCAGAGGACCTACCACAAGGCCTGCTGCATTGTAAGTATTAAAACAAAATGGGACTTTTGCCTATCTTTTCCCCCATGTGATGGAAATAATATTTATCCTGAGTTTTTCTTAGTATGTTAAAGAAAATTCAAATGAGAATGTTGTAACTGCTGCTGCTGCTGCTTAAGTCGCTTCAGTTGTGTCCAACTACATAACATCAAAATTAGAAAGAACAAGGTCTGACAATCTACATTTAAATTCCTCTCCAACTCTTCTATTTTTTACTATGTCTCCTAGCATTACCCTAGTATAAGCTACCATCATCTCTCATTTTACTAGAAGAGACTCCTTCCAACCAGCCCTCAACGTCTCTTCTCGGCTCTCTACTCACTCCCCATTCCATTCCTGAACAGCAGCAAGACAGCTGTGCTTTTATAAAACTCAGGCTTACTTCAAATAAAATCCAAGCTTTACCATGGCCTTCAAGTTATGACATGGCCTAGGATCTGGTCCAAATTTATATTTACCACCTTTCCTGTTGCTTACTTTCTCACTATGCTCTAGTACAATATCCTCCTTTCAAAATTTTGGCCTTCCGTCCTTCTTGCCTCTGGGTTTTCAAGTGCACTGTTTCTACAACCTGGACTGATCTCATCCCTTCCTCTCCTGGTTAATTCCTAACTCTACCTTTAAAATCTCACCTCAAACATTACTTGCTCAAACCAAACTAAGTTACTTCATTTCAACGCACTCCTACTTCTTCACAAAATTTATAATAATTGTAATTAGATAATGCAGTTAATAGCTGTTTAACCTCTCCTCTGTTACAATGCCCCAGGAGGGCAGGATCCCTTTCATTACTGTATCCCCAGCACCTAGGACAGTGCCTGACACCGGGTAGGTACCTCATAAAAATCTGCTGGTGAGTAAACAGAGGGACATCTTGTCCAAACGCCTTCCTTTGCAGATTAGGAAACTGTAGTCAGGATATGTTAAGCGACTTGCCTAAGCTTGGGACACCAAGAGTTCTTACTCTCACGTCAGTGTTTTTTTCACTACACTGAACTCTGAAGTCCCTTTGACTCTGAGCTCTAATATCTGGTTATCTCAGAAAACTCAATAAAGGATGCAAAAATACTTTACAGATGGTAGTTACTTTTCTTTCACTTTGGACAAAACACTTGCTCTTGCTTTATTTCTCACTTTATTTAAGGGACTTTTGTTCTTCTCTGCTTCCTTCTTCCATTTAATTCAACATATATTTACTGATAATCCAGTCAATGAGGCAGATCTGTAAACACAGAGTTACAATCAATAAGGTTAAGTGCAATGGCAGGGTGCATGAGGTACAAAAGTACAGTTTAGACAATAACTAATTGTTGTCCAGGAAGCAGTAAAGGTAAGAAACAAAGAAATGGCCTTCAAAACAAGTTTTGAAGGATGAACAGGAGTTTGCCAAAGTGCAAGCAACATTCCAGACAAAGGGAACAGCAGTACAGAGGAACTGTACCCCTTCAACACATATTTAGTCAGTGCCTACAAGGTAAAGCGCACAGATTAGTGAACTCCACAAATACTGGAATACCACAAAACCACAAATTGCTGGTATCGCTACGGAGAGGACGGATGGAGCAGGAAATGTAGTGGAAAGCAAGGATCAGCTCCGAGTACCTGGTATGTCACGCTACAAAACACAAACATTGGTTTATAGGCATGGAAAACCACCCAAGACTTGGGAGTAAAGAAGTGACAATCGCGGATTTACATTTGTTAGTGTGTGTGTGCTCGGTTCGATTCACTCCCCCAGACCCCAGAAAGACGACAGAAAAACTGCCTTGAAAATCTGCACAGGACACACACAACAAACCAAACGCTGCTGTCACTCCCATGACCTTATTAGATCTTCACTCCAACTCCACGAGCTGGCAGGGCAGTACTCGCAGTTAAAGAGTTCAAAAAGAGCCTGTACTAAGATAGGTACGTGATCCCACGGCGCCAAGACCAAGTAGGGTACTCCGGAGCTCCCGGACCCCGCCCCGGGCCTCCCTACTCTCAGGAAGGCACCTGCTCACCTCCTCAAGTTCTCGATCTCGGCCGGGATGCTCTGAAGCTGGTTGCCGCCGAGACTGAGGGTCTGCAGCGCGCGCAGCTCCAGCAGCGAGGTGGGCACCTCCTGGAAGCAGTTCCCGCTGAGGTTAAGCACCTGGAGGCTGCGGCAGAGCGGTGACTGGGCCAGGCCCTTGGGGAGGGCGCCCGGGCCGCCGAGCCGGTTGTTCTTGGCCAGCAGCGTCGCAGGCCGCGCAGCGCCAGCAGCTCCGGCCCCAGCGCGGTCAACGCGTTGCCGCTCACGTCCAACAGCTGGAGGTGCGGGAAGCCGCTGCCCAGCGCCCGCGGCAGCGACACCAGACGGTTGTGCGGTAGCAGCAGCCGCAGCAGCACCTCCCGCGCGCCGCGCCGCTCCTCGCCCCGCGCCTCCAGTTCCGACTCCAGCGTCTCGAGAGACACGCTGAGGCGAGACAAGTTCAGTTCGGCCTCCCCGGCTGTGGTCACAGCCGCTCCAGCCTCCTCCATCCCGGCCGCCGCAGAGGGCCGCGCTCGACCCACAGGCCGGGAGCTCCGCGGCGCCCCGGAACCTGAACCTCGGGCTGCGTCGGAAGTGGCGCGGACGGGCGCTAACCCCGCGCGCCCCCGCCGAGTCACGCGACGCGAGGCGGCTGGGTGCGCGCGCCGCTCGGGGGCCGGGCGCCGCCTCACGCGGCCAGCGGCGCGCGGTGCGGTCGGGGCGCGCCGGGCCGGGGCGGCGCTACCCAGTTACCCTAGGAATCCGGCAGTGTGTGGGCAGCCACTCTTTAAAGTCTTTGGTGTCGGCTCACCTGCCCCCGAGGTCGAGGACCTCCTCGGTAAACAGCCCGAGGACAGTTTAGTTGTTTCGCTTTGAGGGTTCGCGCGTCACGGTGCACAGCCTTCTCGGGTCCTACCCAGTTTAGGAGTAGGGCCCCTGGTCTGCGGGATTCAGCGAACGCGCAGGAATGTAGTGATTCACCTCCGTGACTGCAAGGCCCAGGAATTTCAAGTCCCGGGATTAACCAAGACGACTTTGAAGGGCAGAGGCAGCTGGACTAGAAAATCAGAACTCTTTAGGTTCTTACCTGGGGTTCAGCTCTTAAATAGCCTTATTTCCTCGTACAAGGGATTTAATTTGTTTCTCCACCCATAAAATATGTATAATCCTTGCCCTCTTTGCCCTACAGCATTTTTTAAAGCAATGTGTATCAAATAAGGGCCTTTCGCCATTTTAGCTGAAGTACTGTGTTTTTTTGGTTTAAGTCGAAGTGGCTGGAAATGAATCTGGGAGCCATGGAGGAGTTTTAGTTAATTCGAGACAGCTCTAAGTGATCAGTTTAAAATCGCGGAAAGCATAGTGGATTGCCGTTTCCTTCTCCAGATTGATGTTTTACTTCAGGGCAAAAACCACAATTTAACTGTGAAAATCTACACTCCTTTAAGTCAGTATTTCTAATTAACATTTTCTACCTGACCCTAAACTCAATCTTGTCTGAAGTTGCTTTTTATAATTTTGGAAAGTCATGAATAGAAATAAAAATATTTAGTGTATTTTTTACAAAGTTTATCCATAAAAGTGTTAAAAGATTGTGTATAACCAATTCCATTAAATTGCTTTCTTCCTGAAAACGAGAATAAAGTAACTTTTTTCTTGCCAGTCATTTGTGTTTTTAAAACCTAGTGAATTTGAAACCTGTTTCGAAAGGGCTCTTTTAAAAATTAGACTGTCCTTACTTTGGATCAAGATTACATTAGCAGGAACCTGATGCATGAAGGCTGAGCCCCGAAGAATTGATACTTTTGAACTGTGGTGTTGGAGAAGACTCTTGAGAGTCCCTTGGACTGCAAGGAGATCCAACCAGTCCATTCTGAAGGAGATCAACTCTGGGATTTCTTTCAAAGGAATGATGCTAAAGCTGAAGCTCCAGTACTTTGGCCACCTCATGAGAAGAGTTGACTCATTGGAAAAGACCCTGATGCTGGGAGGGATTGGGGGCAGGAGGAGAAGGGGAGGACAGAGGGTGAGATGGCTGGATGGCATCACAGACTCAGTGGACGTGAGTGTGAGTGAACAGGAGTTGGTGATGGACAGGGAGGCCTGGCGTGCTGCAATTCATGGGGTCGCAAAGAGTCAGACACAACTGAGCGACTGAACTGAATACATGAAAATTGCAAATATTTAATACAGTTTTATGCTCTTAAAAATGTGAATGTGCCTGTGATAAAAATAAACTTTCAGAAATGTAATATGAGAAAAAAATTCAAATATGTTCAGAAATAGAGTTAAGATTACAAATCAGTGAAATTAAGGGGGGAAAGACGAAAATAGTCTCAGAGACTGAAGCTACTTGGTAGAAAGTTTTAAAGCTATGTTCAGTAATGGAAGGATCCCCTTATTGTTCATAATAAGAATCCTATCTCAGATACTTTGTTGAAGCCAAATGGGTCTAAGTAAAGCAGCATCCCTTGATTATCTAGTGGGCCTTGATACTATCCAGTCAATTTGGAGAGTTCTGAAAACTCCCTGGGAGGTGAAGGAGCTTTAGTGGTTTGTGAACCTTCACAGTGATGGAGGCAATGGGGACCCCAGGAAATGTGAAGGGAAAAGGAGGCAGCATGATCAGCATGGTGCATTATCTAAGGAAAGAGAGATGGGGTACAGGGAGCTGGAAAAAGGCATGGCACGCTTGCCCACTTAGCAAAACTTCAGCAGCGAGTCACTTTTGGGTCAAATTGACTGTTTCAGGATAAGTCTCCTGACTAGAATGTTACTGGGGGAAAAAAAGGAGGAGACTAATGAAGAGCTTTTTCTGCTTCAGCCACCCTGTCCAGGTTTCCTGAGGGCAGGAACTGTGTCTGTTTACCTTGGCCCTGCACCTGAGACACAGTAGGCACTGGGCAAGTGAATGAAATAAATGCATGTACAGGTTTTGGCATGCCTGACTAGGATGGCTGCTATTGCTTAACTGTAGAAGAAACAAAAAAATAATCTGAAGAAGCATTTTATAAAGCACACTTGCTGGGAGACCATGTCCTAAAGTATATAAAATGTGGACTTTGGCTTTTATCAGATATAGGTTTCAAGTCTCACCTCTGGAAGTCATATTTCTCTTAATCTTGATTTTGTTACTTAATCTACTTAAGCCTTGATTTCATTATCTGATTATTATCTATTTTGTAGGGTTATTATAGGAGTTAAATCTAAAAGGTTTAGCTCAATGGGCAGCATAAAGTAAATAATCTGTCAGTCAGTCAAGTCGCTCAGTCGTGTCCAACTCTTTGCGACCCCATGACTGTAGCCTACCAAGCTCCTCTGTCCATGGGATTTTCCAGGCAATAGTACTGGAGTGGATTGCCATTTCCTTCTCCAGGGGATCTTCCTGACCCAGAGATTGAACCCAGGTCTCCCACATTGTAGACAGATGCTTTCCGGTCTGAGCCACCAAGCAGTGGCAATTATTACTACTAATAATAGCAGTTATTGTTATACCTATTACTCTCTCCCACTTCTTAGTTTATCATCAGGGTAAAAAGAAATAAAGTTGAGGACAATCTTTACTCAATTTTCTGCAAAAATGGTGGTTTTCTCTTCTGGACCAGGCAATGTTTTAGGGATTAGATTTTGAGAGATTTGTCTGAACTCTCCTTGCCCTTAATCTTGACCCAAGATATATGCTTATTACCCTATCTTCAAATAGCTGTGAAAAGAAGAGAGGCGAAAAGTAAAGGAGAAAAGGAAAGATATAAGCATCTGAATGCAGAGTTCCAAAGAACAGCAAGAAGAGATAAGAAAGCCTTCTTCAATGATCAATGCAAAGAAATAGAGGAAAACAACAGAATGGGAAAGACTAGAGATCTCTTCAAGAAAATTAGAGATACCAAGGGAACATTTCATGCAAAGATGGACTCGATAAAGGACAGAAATGGTCTGGACCTAAGAGAAGCAGAAGATATTAAGAAGAGGTGGCAAGAATACACAGAAGAACTGTACAAAAAAGATCTTCACAACCTGGATAATCATGATGTGATGAATAATCTAGAGCCAGACATCTTGGAATGTGAAGTCAAGTGGGCCTTAGAAAGCATCATGACGAACAAAGCTAGTGGAGGTGATGGAATTCAAGTTGAGTTATTCCAAATCCTGAAGATGAAGCTGTGAAAGTTCTGCACTCAATATGCCAGCAAATTTGGAAAACTCAGCAGTGGCCACAGGACTGGAAAAGGTCAATTTCATTCCAATTCCAAAGAAAGGCAATGCCAAAGAATGCTCAAACTACCGCACAATTGCACTCATCTCACATGCTAGTAAAGTAATGCTCAAAATTCTCCAAGCCAGGCTTCAGCAATACGTGAACCGTGAACTCCCTGATGTTCAAGCTGGTTTTAGAAAAGGCAGAGGAACCAGAGATCAAATTGCCAACATCCGCTGGATCATGGAAAAAGAAAGAGAGTTCCAGAAAAACATCTCTTTCTGCTTTACTGACTATGCCAAAGCCTTTGACTGTGTGGATCACAGTGAACTGTGGAAAATTCTGAGAGAGATGGGAATACCAGACCACCTGACCTGCCTCTTGAGAAATCTGTATGCAGGTCAGGAAGCAACAGTTAGAACTGGACATGGAACAACAGACTGGTTCCAAATAGGAAAAGGAGTATGTCAAGGCTGTATATTGTCACCCTGCTTATTTAACTTCTATGCAGAGTACATCATGAGAAATGCTGGACTGGAAGAAGCACAAGCTGGAATCAAGATTGCTGGGAGAAATATCAATAACCTCAGATATGCAGATGACACCACCCTTATGGCAGAAAGTGAAGAGGAACTCAAAAGCCTCTTGATGAAAGTGAAAGAGGAGAGTGAAAAAGTTGGCTTAAAGTTCAACATTCAGAAAACGAAGATCATGGCATCTGGTCCCATCACTTCATGGGAAATAGATAGGGAAACAGTGGAAACAGTGTCAGACTTTAATATTCTGGGCTCCAAAATCACTGCAGATGGTGACTGCAGCCATGAAATTAAAAGACGCTTACTCCTTGGAAGAAAAGTGATGACCAACCTAGATAGCATATTCAAAAGCAGAGACATTACTTTGCTGACTAAGGTCTGTCTAGTCAAGGCTATGGTTTTTCCAATGGCATCTGGTCCCATCACTTTATGAGAAAGATGGGGAAACAGGGGAAACAGTGTCAGACTTTATTTTTTTGGGCTCCAAAATCACTGCAGATGGTGATTGCAGCCATGAAATTAAGACACTTACTCCTTGGAAGGAAAGTTATGACCAACCTAGATAGCATATCGAAAAGCAGAGACATTACCTTGCCAACAAAGGTCCGTCTAGTCAAGGCTATGGTTTTTCCTGTGGTCTTGTATGGATGTGAGAGTTGGACTGTGAGGAAAGCTGAGCACCGAAGAATTGATGCTTTTGAACTGTGGTGTTGGAGAAGACTCTTGAGAGTCCCTTGGACTGCAAGGAGATCCAGCAGTCTGAAGGAGATCAACCCTGGGTATTCTTTGGAAGGAATGATGCTAAAGCTGAAACTCTAGTACTTTGGCCACCTCATATGAAGAGTTGACTCATTGGAAAAGACTCTGATGCTGGGAGGGATTGGGGACAGGAGGAGAAGGGGACAACAGAGAATGGGATGGCTGGATGGCATCACCGACCTGATGGACATGAGTTTGCCTGAACTACGGCAGTTGATGATGGACAGGGAGGCTGTGATTCATGGGGTCACAAAGAATCAGATATGACTGAGCGACTGAACTGAACTGAACTGAACTGGATACAAACTAGGAAGATAGAAATACACAATGTATGCAATGAAAGTTCTAAGATTGCTGCTCTGTTACCACTCAGCAGACTTTCTGTGGGTGTTTGGTGTCTGTTCTGCTGTCTAGTCCCACACACAGGAAATAGAAAGTTAGAAGGAAAGTCTCCCTTTAAGCAGATTTGAAGGCTAGCTACTTGGACATCTATTTTGGAATGGAGGCAGGGGGAGGAATTTAACTCTGCACACAGATCTTGATCTCATAACCCCTCTTTGGGCATTAACATCATTTGTTTAAGAGAGAGCTGGATTTAGGGGACAAATTAATTCATGTTCAAAGCTTTAAGGCTTTAAAAAGAATCCAGCCCTGCTGGTGAGTAATGTCAGGGAGACTATTCCTGACTTAAAGGGTATGTAGCTTTGAACTAAGGCTTATGAAGGCACCTAGTGTTTTACTGGCTACTCAGTAAAGATTTATTTCATTTCTTTCCTTTCTCCCTTCCTGTCTCTTTTTCCTCCTCCTTCCCTCCTTCCTTCTTTCTCTTCTTTAAATCTGTTGTTGTTTAGTTGGTAATTTGTGTCTGACTCTTTCCCATCCCATGGACTATAGCCTGCCAGGCTCCTCTGTCCATGGGATTTCCCAGGCAAGAATACTGGAGTGGGTTGTCATTTCCTACTCCAGGGGATCTTCCTGACCCAAGGATCAAACCCATGTCTCCTGCATTGGCAGGACCCTGAACCACAAGGGAAGCCCTTGAATCTGTTAAGAGATTACAGTATTTTGTATCTCCATCTTGTCAAAGCGTAAACAGATTTGTTAAATATCTGGTTCAAACTTGATAGTCCTATGACCCTGATATACTTATGACAAAAATATATTCCTTTAAGATAGTCCTCTAAGAATGCAGTTTCCTAAGTTTTGTAAATATTGGACATTCAGTTCAGTTCTGTTGCTCAGTCGTGTCCGACTCTCTGTGACCCCATGAATCGCAGCACGCCAGGCCTCCCTGTCTATTACCAACTCCTGGAGCTTACCCAAAGTCATGTCCATCAAGTCGGTGATGCCATCCAGCCATCCCATCCTCGGTCGTCCCCTTTTCCTCCTGTCCCCAATCCCTCCTAGAATCAGGGTCTTTTCCAGTGAGTCAACTCTTTGCATGAGGTGGCCAAAGTATTGGAGTTTCAGCTTCAGCATTAGTCCTTCCAGTGAACACCTGGGACTGATTTCCTTTAGGATGGACTGGTTGGATCTCCTTGCAGTCCAAGACTCTCAAGAGTCTTCTCCAACACCACAGTTCAAAAGCATCAATTCTTCGGTGCTCAGCTTTCTTCACAGTTCACCTCTCACATCCATACATGACTACTGGAAAAACCATAGCCTTGACTAGATGGACCTTTGTTGGCAAGGTAATGTCTCTGCTTTTCAGTATGCTATCTAGGTTGGTCATAACTTTCCTTCCAAGGAGTAAGCATCTTTTAATTTCATGGCTGCAATCACCATCTGCAGTGATTTTGGAGCCCCAAAAATAAAGTCTGACACTGTTTCCACTGTTTCCCCATCTATTTCCCAATTGATGGGACCAGATGCCATGATCTTTGTTTTCTGAATGTTGAGCTTTAAGCCAACTTTTTCACTCTCCTTTCACTTTCTTCAATAGGCTTTTGAATTCCTCTTCACTTTCTGCCATAAGGGTGGTGTCATCTGCAAATCTGAGGTTATTGATATTTCCCCTGGCATTGCTGCTGCTGCTGCTAATTCACTTCAGTCGTGTCCGACTCTGTGCATTAAGAATCCTAAATATAAAAAACATGGTTCTCTTAGTTTAGATGTTTATATAATAAGCAAAGTCATAGGCATAGGATGAAAAAAATTCCATTTGGGGGCCACAGATAGCCCCTGTGAGGTAGTGGGACTCCTATCTTTCCTGTATGTTTCTAACAATTTTGCTTTTTTTTATCTTCGAACGCCATGTTGTTGTTGTTTAGTCACTCAGTCGTGTCTGACTCTTTGCAAACTCCATGAACTCTAAGATTTGTTAAATATCTGGTTCAAACTTGATAGTCCTATGACCCTGATATACTTATGACAAAAATATATTCCTTTAAGATAGTCCTCTAAGAATGCAGTTTCCTAAGTTTTGTAAATATTGGACATTCAGTTCAGTTCTGTTGCTCAGTCGTGTCCGACTCTCTGTGACCCCATGAATCGCAGCACGCCAGGCCTCCCTGTCTATTACCAACTCCTGGAGCTTACCCAAAGTCATGTCCATCAAGTCGGTGATGCCATCCAGCCATCCCATCCTCGGTCGTCCCCTTTTCCTCCTGTCCCCAATCCCTCCTAGAATCAGGGTCTTTTCCAGTGAGTCAACTCTTTGCATGAGGTGGCCAAAGTATTGGAGTTTCAGCTTCAGCATTAGTCCTTCCAATGAACACCTGGGACTGATTTCCTTTAGGATGGGCTGGTTGGATCTCCTTGCAGTCCAAGACTCTCAAGAGTCTTCTCCAACACCACAGTTCAAAAGCATCAATTCTTCGGTGCTCAGCTTTCTTCACAGTTCACCTCTCACATCCATACATGACTACTGGAAAAACCATAGCCTTGACTAGATGGACCTTTGTTGGCAAGGTAATGTCTCTGCTTTTCAGTATGCTATCTAGGTTGGTCATAACTTTCCTTCCAAGGAGTAAGCATCTTTTAATTTCATGGCTGCAATCACCATCTGCAGTGATTTTGGAGCCCCAAAAATAAAGTCTGACACTGTTTCCACTGTTTCCCCATCTATTTCCCAATTGATGGGACCAGATGCCATGATCTTTGTTTTCTGAATGTTGAGCTTTAAGCCAACTTTTTCACTCTCCTTTCACTTTCTTCAATAGGCTTTTGAATTCCTCTTCACTTTCTGCCATAAGGGTGGTGTCATCTGCAAATCTGAGGTTATTGATATTTCCCCTGGCATTGCTGCTGCTGCTGCTAATTCACTTCAGTCGTGTCCGACTCTGTGCATTAAGAATCCTAAATATAAAAAACATGGTTCTCTTAGTTTAGATGTTTATATAATAAGCAAAGTCATAGGCATAGGATGAAAAAAATTCCATTTGGGGGCCACAGATAGCCCCTGTGAGGTAGTGGGACTCCTATCTTTCCTGTATGTTTCTAACAATTTTGCTTTTTTTTATCTTCGAACGCCATGTTGTTGTTGTTTAGTCACTCAGTCGTGTCTGACTCTTTGCAAACTCCATGAACTCTAGCCCAGCAGGCTCCTCTGTCCAGGGATTTTCTAGCCAAGAATACTGGAGTGTGGCGCCATTTCTTTTTCCAGGGGATCTTCCCAACCCAGGGATCGAAACTGTGTCTCTTGCATTGGCAGGCAAATTCTTTACCGCTGAGCTACTAGGGAAGCCCATCGGATGCCATACACTTGAATTTTTTTTAAAGGTGTAGGATGATGATTCTGTCTTCTCTGTGGGTAAAATTTTTGTCAGGATAAAGTGTGACTAACTCTTGACTTGAATCCCACTGTGTCTGGTGTGAAACTTGAACTCCTGTTTCTTTCTTTTTTATTAATTTATTTATTTTTGGCTATGCTGGGTGTTTGCTGCTGCGAGTGGGCTTTCTCTAGATGCAGAGAGCCGGGGCTACTCTCTAGCTGTGGTGCTCTGGCTTCTCACTGGGGTGGCTTCTCTTTTCGTGGAGCACGGACTCTAGAGCTCAGGTTCAGCAGTTAGGGTTAACCCTAACCCTAACCCTAAGCCTGTGGTGCACAGGATTAGTTGCTTCATAACATGTGGAATCTTCCCAGACCAGGGATTGAACCTACGTCCTCTGCATTGGCAGGCAGATTCTTAACCACTGGACACCCAGGGAAGAACTGAACTGTTTGTTTTTGTTAGAAATGGCCTGGAATGTCTGTCTTCAGTGTTCACTGCTAATGTTGTTGGGCACTTGTTTAGGTGACAGAGGGAGCAGGTCTTAGGGAGGGTGCAAGTGGCCAGGCTCAAACCAACCTCTTCTAGGAAAACCTTCCTGACTTTGAAACTGCCTTCATTATACAGCTGTTACTTGCATTTCATTTGGCCTGTGGACTGTTGTCTGTGCAAGATCTGTGATTACAGTTCACCATGGATCTTCTGTCTACTGAGCTGGGGCGGTGGGTTCCTTGGATGATAGGGTTAATCTGCAGAGTTCTGAGGCAACCATCCACAGACTGAACTTTCTCACTTAGCATTTTCTCTGGTGAATGCCTCAAAGTTGCAAAAACCACTCCTTCCCCTGAAGAATTTGCTATCATTTTGGCTTTCTGTCCACAGTGGAGATGCTAATTCTGCAAGTGTAATGTCAAAAGCATGTTTGCTATTTTAAGCCAAGACATGGAAGTAACCTAAATGTCCATCAACAGAGGAATGGATAAAGAAAATGTGATGTATATGTGTGTGTGTGTGTGTGTGTGTGTGTATAGTGGAATATTACTCAGCCATTAAAATGAATGAAATAATGCCATTTGCAGCAACATAGATGGACCTAGAGGTTGTCATACTGAGTGAAGTAAGCCAGGGAAGGAGAAATAGCATATGACATCCTTTATATGTGGACTCTAAAAAGAAATGATATGGATGAACTTACTAACAAAACAGAAAGAGATTCATAGTCCTAGAGAATGAAATTATGGTTGCCTGCACACACTGCTATTTTAAAATGAATAACAACAAGGACCTACTGTATGGACAGGGAACTCTGCTCAGTGTTATGGGGTAGCCTGGATGGGAGGGGAGTTTGGGGAAGAATGTGTACGTGTATGTGCTTGGCTGAGTCCCTTTGTTGTTCACCTGAAACTATCACAACTTTGTTAATTGGCTATACCCCAATACAAAATGAACAGTTTAAAGAAAAAAAAATGAAAAGAAAGAGCATGTTTGTGATTTAAAAAATTTTGTTGTAGAGAATTAGAGGTCCAGTTACTTACTATTAGGATAATATTTATCATTATTTATACATTTTTTAAACTAACTAAGAAACTTCTAAATACTATTTTTTTTTTTAACTTTTCTTTGCATTAATTTTTTTTGTGGCACAATATTCCTGGGCCATGTTTATATACTTCAGTTTCTTCTGGGATATCTTTTTCTTCTGTTCCACCTCCCCTTCCAGTTTAGGAATAATCTGTTCTTTTTCAGTGAGGATCGTCTCCATGTGGCAGGGAGAGCTCACATAAGGGTTGATCTGACTGTGAGCTCTGTAAGTCCTGAGCCTCCCCTTGGGGGCTTGCTTCGCAAGGATGTGCTCAATGACCAGAGAGTCTACACCTAAGCCCTTAATCAGCATTACTCTCTGCATTTTTGAGCATGTGCAGTAAAAGTTCAACACTCTTTGTGGGCCACTGGCCCTGTGCCCAGCCCCACTGTTGGGCCAGTGCACACCTACCAACTCCACCATTGTAACAGTGAAAGGACACACGTTGCTTCTTTAAAGTGACATCCTTCAGATAGATGTGTGTGTGTGTGAGCTCAGTCGTTCAGTAGTGTCTGACTCTTTGTGACCCCATGGACTGTAGCCCGCTAGGCTTCTCTGTCCACAGAATTCTCCAGACAAGAATACTGGAGTGGGTTGCCATTTGCTCCTGGCAGGGGATCTTCCTGACCCAGGGACTGAACCCACATCGCTTGTGTTTCCTGTATTGGAGGCTGATTCTTTCCCACTGAACACCCTGGGAAGCCATCCTTCAGATATGTGGTGGCTTTTCAGTTATGCATACCCTTAATGGCCTGGGCAGTTTGCTGAATGTTCTTAAAGTGAACAAGAAGATTTGAACCTCTTGATTTGCATGATTTTGTGGGGTTTTCTGGATCAAGTGAATAGCCCACCATTTTTAGAGGTCACCTCAGGCTACTTACTGGAAAACCCTAAATGGTATTGTTTCCTCAACATTTTTTTTTTTTTTTGGCCATGTGCAGGGGACTTGTCAGATTTTAGATCTCCGACAAGGGGTGGAAACTGGGCCCTCAGCAGTGGAAGCATGAAGTTTTAGCCACTGAACCACCAAGGAATTTCCCCCCAACATTTTAGTTTGAACATTTTTAAATATAGAGAAAAGTTGAAAGAGTGTTGCAAGTGAACACCTATATACCTATGTTTAGGCGCTGGTCAGTAATAGTCTTTAAGTTTTGCTGTTAGCAGATGTTAAACATTTTAGATGTTCGAAGGAAATAATTATGAATGTAACAAAGATTTAGCTATAAGGTGCTTATTGATGTCCAAGCATAAAATTGGAAAAATTCTGAATGTTTAATTAACCATTGTTTTTTTAATCCTGCCATTATATTAGAATCTCTTGGGAAGCTAAAAAAAATACTGGTGACTGGACCCCTTCCCCCAGATTCATAAGTAATTGTTCTGAGGCAGGGCTTGGGCAGTAATTCTAATATGCAGGTAAGAATGAGAACTTCTGGGATAAAAAATACATTTAGGAGTTATTATATAATAAGGAATGGGGGCTTCCCAGGTAGCTCAGCTGGTAAAGAATCTACCTGTGATGCAGGAGAACCCAGTTTGATTCCTGGATTGGGAAATTCCCCTGGAGAAGAGAATGGCAACCCACTCCATTATTCTTAGCTGGAGAATCCCCATGGACAGAGGCTGGCGGGCTATAGTCCACAGGGTTACAAAGAGGCAGACGTGACTGAGTGGCTAAGCACAGCACAGCACATATAAAGAAATACTATGGAGCCATCAAAATGATGCTATGGAAGAATATTTATTGACAAAGGAAAATGGTCAAGAAATACTGACTTGTGAAAAAAGAGTTTACTGCATACCATATATAACAAGATTCTAATTTTATAAGAATGAAATTTTATTCTGCTTATAATTACTAAACAAGTATATTCCAAAAAGTTAGCAGTGGTCATCTTTGATTGATTATTTTTTCCTTCTTATTGTTTATCTGTATTTTCCAGATTTTCCATTATGAGCGAACATTTTATTCATAATAAAAATGAGTTACTTAAAAAAGATTTCCCAGGTGTTTACGAAGCTCTGCCAAAAGGCATCAATTTCTTAATGATTTGTATGAACTAGAAGCACAGAGTTTACATAAATCCTGGATGACATATCGAAATTGTCTAAATGGAACTTAAACTATTTAGAAACCCATTAGGTCAGCAGTTCCCAAACTCTGGTAACTTTGAGCCTGCTTCTGATTGGGGAGATTGTAGAGGGGACCAGGAAGCCAAGCTGAGTCTGTGGTCATTGTCACGAACCACACCTTGAAAACAGACCAGTATGAGTGTTGTCAGAAATACATACCCAGGGTCTTCCCTGGCAGTCCCGTGGTTACTACTCTATGCCAGTGCAGGGGGCGGGG
>SJXQ01007069.1:0-10602 GCA_006408695.1 Aepyceros melampus
GACGGTGACTGCAGCCATCAAATTAAAAAGTGCTTTCTCTTTGGAAGATGTGTTACGACCAACCCAGATAGCATATTAAAAAGCAGAGACATTACTTTGCCAACAAAGGTCCATAGAATCAAGGCTATGGTTTTTCCGGTGGTCATATATGGATGTGAGAGTTGGACTATAATGAAAGCTGAGTGCTGAAGAATTGATGCTTTTGAACTGTGGTGTTGGAGAAGACTCCTGAGAGTCCCTTGGACTGCAAGGAGATCCAACCAGTCCATCATAAAGGAAATCAGTCCTGAATCTTCATTGGAAGGACTGATGTTGAAGCTGAAACTCCAATACCTTGGCCACCTGACGTGGAGCTTAGAACCTGATGAAAAGACCCTGATGTTGGGAAAGATTGAGGGTTGGAGGAGAAGAGGATGACAGAGGATGAGGTGATTGGATGGCATCACCAACTCAATGGACATGAGTGAGTAAACTCCAGGAGTTGGTGATGGACAGGGAGGCCTGGTGTTTTGCAGTCCATGGGGTCACAAAGAGTCAGACATGACTGAGCGACTGAATGGAACTGAGACTGCATGTTCTGCTAGAGTTAATCCCCCCTTACCAGTCCACAATAGGATTTCTTTTTCTCTTGTCTTCAATGCCATTTTATGTCAATTCTTGAATTTGCTACAAATAGCATACTGCACTACATCACCTGACCTCGTCACAGACGTGATTGCAGTGGGCCATCCTTAGCCATGCACTGTCCCTGTGGTCGGGGCATGAGTGCTGTGTGTGTGCAGGTGGCCCACGAGTGTTCCCTGCTTTCACAGTAGCATGTTGGCTCCACACTGAAATCACTCTGAAAACTACATTCTTTACCTGGACCCAGAAGTTAGTCACTGGTTCTAAGCGCTTAGCCTAATTTTCCTCTCTTGGTCTCTGTCCTTCTGAAAACCCATTGCTTCCCTTCTTCTCAGTGTTTCCACTAGCTAATGATCCAGTGGCTATGCCAAGTCTTCCTTGAGACTTTACTTTAAATCAGAGGACCCTGCCAAATCCCACCTACAAAAGTCCTTTTCTGCTTTCAACCGCTCTTTCAAAGTCATCTCTTCTCCATAGAAGAATAATCAGAGAGAGAGTGAATGCCACCTGATCATCCTTATCTCGGGACCCAGATGGCTTACACTTTACTGGGCACGTGTGATGCATTGTGCTCAGTCCAGCAATTTGACACACATTTTCTTATTTAATCCTTAGAGAAACACTGTGAGATAGGTATAATGAGCCCCATTTTAAAATTAAGATGACGGAGACCCTTTGGAGAACTCAGGGTTCACTACTCAGGGTCAGCACCTGGGACAGGGCCGAGCTAAGGGCTGAGTCCAGCCGGGTCTGACCATGAGCCCCCCTCTCCCCACCACACGACTGGACCCCTTTCACCTGGCCCACCATTTCGTGGTCGCATCCATCATTTATGTGTTTTGCTAGAAAGCTCTAATTTCTTTAATCTACAGTATTATGCCTGTTTAACATTCCAGAAGTGAAAACTCCTGTAGAGGAGAGAGACTTNAGAAGACTAGGTACAAAGGTGTGGGCATGGAGAAGAGTATACTGCATTTGAGGAACCAAGAGCTTCCCAGATGCCTAGATCCCAAAGGAGAGTCAAGTTGCAAGCACTGATGGGGAGGCAGGCAGGGGCTGGGGCATGCAGGGTCTTGGAAGTTTCATAAAGAGGAGGGGGCACCATCCCATAGACTGAGCACACCTCCCTAACTAACCAGTGAAACTCCTGACTGAGACAGGCAGAAAGCCTGGGGTAGCGCAATCTTTGCATCAGTCAAAACTCTAGATGGCTTCAAGTGAGCTTTTAGCTACCCAGATGGCACTAGTGGCAAAGAACTCGCCTGCCAATGCAAGAGAAAAGAGATGCGGGTTTGATTCCTGGGTCAGGAAGATCCCCTGGAGGAGGAAATAGCAAGCCATTCTAGTATTCTTGCCTGAAGAATCCCACGGGCAGAGGAGCCTGGTGGACTACAGTCCGTAGTGTCACAAACAGTCGGACACAACTGAAGTGACTTAGCACGTGTGCACTACTTAAAAACTGTAAATTTGGTGTGCTTTTGGTTTTTTGTTTTTCATTTTGGGAATTTTTTCTTCTAGTTGTAAAATTGTGTGCTTGTTATTGAAACATCAAGAATATTGTGTCAGTCTGCTTGGAGGCAGGTTTCCACTATTCTTACACTCATTCCCTGCATGCCCCTTTGCATGTGGCTTGTTTCATTTCATCAGTACATTCACTTTAGGTGCGATCCCGACACTCACCTACCTGTCTCTCCATAAGAACCTGGTCAAACAATTCATTGCTGTATGTGAATTATATGCTGAGAAATGAGAGTTTTTTTTAAAAAAGAAAGGAAATTGGCCAAACATTTACTACTGCTAGTATTTCACTGAATACTCTCTATGTACAGATCCCTGTTCTAGTGTGGAAGAGATTCAAAACACGCCAGGCCAGGGATCTAGGAGCCAAGGAAGCTTGTTTCAGAAAAGCTCACTGGGATCCACAGGGGTTATAAATGTGTGCCCTAAATGAAATGAATTGCACTGAACTGAAAGGTATAAAGAAAAATCTAACCTTAACTAACAAAGATCATTTTTGTTCATTAGCTATTCTTTTTTATTTTTACATACTTTCATTGATTCCTAATGAAAATCTTTCTTTCCATAATTTTAATCTCAATAGTTGCTGAACCTCAACATTCCTATGATCTAATTATTGTTTTAAAACACTTGGTCTTAACAGATGCACACTGGTATATGTAAAATACATAAAGAACAAGGACCTGTTTTATAGCACAGGAGACTATATTCAATATTTAGTAATAACTTTAATGGAAAAGAACCTGAAAATTGTGTATATATGTGTGTGCGTATATAACTGAATTATTTTCAATTATAGTAAATCAACTATATTTCAATTGAGAACAGCACTTGTCCTTATATTATATTTGACAGCTCTGCCTCTGAATGAGGAAGGCTACCTTAGAGATACTGGTCATTTGTCACACCATATACCTAATTTGTGTGACAATTGTTTATATACATGTAACGAATCACGTGGGGCTTTGCAGGTGGCACAGTGGTCAAGAATCCGCCTGCAATGCAGGAAATACAAATTTAGACCCTGGGTTGACAAGATTCCCTGGAGAAGAAGGATTACTGGACAACTCACTCCAGTAATCTTGCCTGGAAAATCCCATGGACAGAAGGCCTCGTGTGGTACAGTCCACGAGTCACAAAGAGTCGGACACGACTGAATGACCAAGTACACACTATACTAACTGATGTGTGTGTGTAAAGGCACACAAATTATGTATTAAACTAACTTAGTCCTCTCAGTGACATGTTGAAGTGGGTATTATCATTATACAGATGGGGAAATCAAGGCTCGCCTTCTTCACCTGCAAGGCCCTGCCACATGAAACTTCTGGAGCGGCCACTGGGAGACATGTGGGATGAATTTCATTACCTCCACCTTAATTCCTTCCTCTACTTTCCTTTGTACAGAAGATCCTTCTTCGACCAGTGCCATTCCTAGTACAGAGTCACTTGCTCCTGAGCATACAACTGTCGAAGCAACAACAAGAGGTTTGTTCATGTTTTACAACAGTTTTTCTCTGGAGTCACTGTTATGATGCAGCCCTACTTAATGGGACTGACTACTGCAGGGAAACTGACAAAGACCAAGAAATGGAAGCAAAATAGACAAAGTCTCTCTCCTCTACAGGAATTCTGGCTTCTGGAATGTTACACAGGAATAATACTGTAGATTAAAGAAATGAAAACATTCTAGCAAAACACATAAATGATGAATGTGACCACGAAATGGTGGGCCAGGTGAAAGGGGTCCAGTCATGCGGTGGGGAGAGGGGGGCTCATGGTCAGACCCGGCTGGACTCAGCCCTGAGCTCGGCCCTGTCCCAGGTGCTGACCCTGAGTAGATTGATCCCTGAGTTGTGCAAAGGGTCTCCGTCATCTTAATTTTAAAATAGGACTCATTATACCTATCTCACAGTGTTTCTCTAAAGATTAAATAAGAAAATGTGTGTAAAATTGCTTGACTGAGAGCTTAATACATCACACGTGCCCAGTAAAGTGTAGGCCATCTGGGTCCTGAGATAAGGATGATCAGGTGGCATTCACTCTCTCTCTGATTATTCTTCTATGGAGAAGAAGATGACTTTGAAAGAGCAGTTGAAAGCAGAAAATATTTAGTTCTTTGGCTCATTTTTTGATGGGGTCATTTATTTTTCTGGAGTTGAGCTGCATAAGTTGCTTGTATGTTTTTGAAATTAGTTGTTTGTCAGTTGCTTCATTTGCTATTATTTTCTCCCATTCAGAAGGCTGTCTTTTCACCTTGTTTATAATTTCCTTTGTTGTGCAGATGCTTTTAATTTTAATTAGATCCCATTTGTTTATTTTTGCTTTTATTTCCAGTGTTCTGGGAGGTGGATCATAGAGGATCCTGCTGTGATTTATGTCAGAGAGTGTTTTGCCTATGTTCTCCTCTAAGAGTTTTATAGTTTCTTGTCTTACATTTAGATCTTTAATCCATTTTGAGTTTATTTTTGTGTATGGTGTTAGAAAGTGATCTAATTTCATTCTTTTACAAGTGGTTGACCAGTTTTCCCAGCACCACTTGTTAAAAAGATTGTCTTTAATCCACTGTATATTCTNCAATTTTCAGGTTCTTTTCCATTAAAGTTATTACTAAATATTGAATATAGTCTCCTGTGCTATACAACAGGTCCTTGTTGTATGTATTTTACATATTCCAGCCTGCATCTGTTAAGACCAAGTGTTTTAAAACAATAATTAGATCATAGGAATGTTGAAGTTCAGCAACTATTGAGACTAAAATTATGGAAAGAAAGATTTTCATTAGGAATCAATGAAAGTATGTAAAAATAAAAAAGAATAGCTAGTGAACAAAAATTATCTCTGTTAGTTAATGTTACATTTTTCTTCATACCTTTCAGTTCAGTGCAATTCATTCACATTTAGGGCACACATTTATAACCCCTGTGGATCTGAGTGAGCTTTTCTGAAACAAGCTTCCCTGGGCTACTAGATCCCTGGCCTGGTGCATTTTGAATCTCTTCCACACTAGAACAGGGATCTGTACACAGAGGGTATTCAGTGAAATACTAGCAGTTGTAAATGTTTGGCCAATTTCCTTTCTTTTTTAAAAAAATATCTCATTTTCTTGGGATATAACTCACATACAGCAATAAATTGTTTGATCAGGTTCTTACAGAGAGACAGGTAGGTGAGTGTCTGGATCGCACCTCAAGTGAATGTACTGATGAATGAAACAAGCCACATGCAAAGGGGAATGCATGGAATGAGTGTAAGAATAGTGGAAACCTGCCTCCAAGCAGACTGACACAATATTTTTGATGTTTCAATAACAAGTACACAATTTTACAACTAGAAGAAAAAAAAAATCCCAAAGTGAAAAACAAAAAAATAAAAGCACACCAAATTTACAGTTTTTAAGTAGTGCATGCGTGCTAAGTCACTTCAGTTGTGTCCGACTGTTTGTGACACTACGGACTGTAGTCCACCAGGCTCCTCTGCCCGTGGGACTCTTCAGGCAAGAATACTGGTATGGCTTGCCATTTCCTCCTCCAGGGGATCTTCTGGACCCAGGAATCAAACCCGCATCTCTTGTCTCTTGCATTGGCAGGCGAGTTCTTGCCACTAGTGCCACTTGGGTAGCTAAAAGCTCACCTGAAGCCATCTAGAGTTTTGACTAAGTGCAAAGATTGCGCTACCCCAGGCTTTCTGCCTGTCTGAGTCAGGAGTTTCAGTGGTTAGTTAGGGAGGTGTGCTCAGTCTATGGGACGGTGCCCCCTCCTCTTTATGAAACTTCCAAGACCCTGCATGCCCCAGCCCCTGCCTGCCTCCCCATCAGTGCCTGCAACTTCACTCTCCATTGGGATCTAGGCATCTGGATAGCTCTTGGTTCCTCAAATGCAGCATACTCTTCTCCATGCCCACACCTTTGTACCTAGTCTTCTCTTTGCCTGAAGTATTCTCCTGTGGTCCCCTTCTTGGCTGGCAATCCACTTTTCAGGTCCCAGTTCAAGGCCATTTTTATTGGGAGCTCTTCTCTGACCTCTCCTACTTCGGTTTAGGCTAAAAACTCCACAAGATCCCAGTGCTTGGCATAGTGTGGGAAAGCTAAAGGAAATCTTATGATTGACTGTTTAGAATCTAGATGTGTTTCATATGCCTTGACGGTGTGGAGGAAAGAAAATTGCCTGCCATATAAGTGAACAAAGGATGGTGCCGACACCATGCTTTCAGCCATTGATACCACGGCAGACTGTAGACCCTAAGGGAATTCAGGATGCAGAAAAGCAGGCTCCTGGTTCTAGATGGTTACTGTGTATATCAGAGGAATGATTGTAGTAAGCCTGGACTCTTGCATCTTCGCATAGAGGGAAAAGTGCTAAATTTATTAACTTGAGATGTCTGGCTTTCTTTAATTAAAAGTAATCTTTTGACTTTCTGACTACTTGACTTCTGCCTCAGGTACTTCATTATTCTGAAATCATAGACATTTGCATTTCTGAGACAGTACTATTCATAACAAACACATTGCATATTAACTAGATTCTAGGAATTTTCTCTTCAAAACAATTACCTGAGAGTATACTATCACGTATTAATTATTATGTGTAGAGGAATAAAACAAAGATCAGAAAGATTGCCAGCTTGCCTAAAATCACGAAGCTGCTAAATGGTGGAGGTGAAGTTTGAATTCCCACCTATTTGACTGCAAAACTGCCAAGCTCTGTCATAATCTATGCAAAATAAAAAGGCTGAGAGCACCAAATAAGTGTCATTGAAAGATGAAATTCTCACCCATGATGCAACTAACTCTCAAGTAAGCCTTCCCTTCTAGCAAGTCAGGGCTAACTGAAAAAGATGCAAAAATAAGAATTTACGATGTGCAGAAGCTGAGGATGGGAGGGTTATTCCCTTAACAAACAGCAGTAGAGTGACCTCCAGTGTCAGATCCAGCTTATGGAAGGACAGGAATTTCTGGTTGGTAACAATGTATAACCTGAAATCTCATTTTTTTTTCCTGCTAAGCATCTTCCAGTCCAGTTACTCTTGCTTACCATGGATCCTCAGAACTAAAGATTTCACGTACTTTAGATGTGACAGCTTTAATTTAAGATATTGGCATTTGTATAGCTAAACTCCCTATACATATTAGATGTGGGATTAAGGAAGTTAGGTTGGATGAGAAAAGTTCTAATTAAAAAGTGAAAACGTTACCCCAAACTTCTCACAGCACTGATACTTCTCATCACCGGCTGGACAATAATGAATGCGGGTGTAGAAACTAGGTCAGCATGTTCACTCTTGATGTTGTGTATTAGAATCATCTGTCTACTCAGCCATTGGAGTCTAATGCACTGCCTGCAGCAAGAACATTGCTCCAGACTAGATAAACATGTAGACACTTCATTTTCCTAATCGTTAGGATCTTTTCTTAAATTTTCAAAGGTTCTAATATCAGTAGTCTCCAATCTTTTGGGCACCAGGGACCAGTTTCATGAAGACAATTTTCCCGTGGACGAACGTTGGAAGAAGAGGGTTTGGGGACGAATCAACCACATTACATTCATTGTGCACTTTGTTTCTTTATGATTACACTGTGATTAACCTTTCTACTAATGATAGTCTCCATTTGCACCGCAGATCATCAGGCATTAGATTGTCATAGGAGCACACACCTGGGTGTCTTACACGTGCAGATCACAGCGGGGTCCAGGCTCCGTGAGAATCTAAAGCCGCTGCTGATCTGACACGAGGTGGGGCTCAGGTGGCGATGGGAGCGATAGGAGTGGCTGGAAATACAGATGCTGCTTTGCCCACTCCCACTATGAGGCCTGGTTCTTGACAAGGGCTGGGGACCCCTGTCTCATATCACCCTTATCTTGTGTTGAATAGATTTATAAAGCAAGTGGATGTTAGCCTGATTTGCTGAGAAGCGTTGGGTATATCTCAGCGACAGAGCACCTCTCCCGGTCAGACACAAGGCCGTTGCCACGGCCACCTTCTCAGTCGCCGCCAGTAGATGCGCTATGCTTGCCTACGTGCTCTGGGTTTATTTTCTCTCCTTTTGTCTTTTAAATATCAGCATGACTGATAAATAAGTAGGAACATCAAAGGGAGAGCCCTAGAGAAAAAGGTTACTTAGCCCAGATAAAAATGAGCAAAAGGTTACCATCATAATCATAAAATTAGGGTTCATTCAGTTTAGCTCAGTTCAGTTGCTCAGTCGTGTCCGACTCTTTGTGACCCCATGAATCGCACCACACCAGGCCTCCCTGTCCATCACCAACCCACGGAGTTCACCCAAACCCACGTCCATCGAGTTGGTGATGCCATCCAGCCATCTCATCCTCTGTCGTCCCCTTCTTCTCCTGCCCCCAATCCTTCCCAACATCAGAGTCTTTTCCTATGAGTTAATGCTTCGCATGAGGTGGCCAAAGTACTGGAGTTTCAGATTTAGCATCATTCCCTCCAAAGTAATCCCAGGATTCATCTCCTTTAGGATGGACTGCTTGGATCTCCTTGCAGTCCAATGGACTTTCAAGAGTCTTCTCCAACACCACAGTTCAAAAGCATCAATTCTTAGGTGCTCAGCTTTCTTCACAGTTCAAATCTCACATCCATCCATGACCACTGGAAAAACCACAGCCTTGACTAGATGGACCTTTGTTGGCAAAGTAATGTCTCTGTTTTTAATGTGCCATCTAGGTTGGTCATAACTTTCCTTCCAAGGAGTAAGCGTCTTTTAATTTCATGGCTGCAGTCACCATCTGCAGTAATAAAAGAAGACAGACTCTGAGCCTTTACTACAGGATTCACTTTAGCGAAAGCATGAGTAGAACATTAAGTGACAATGTTGCAAGAGTATGGAAGAGCCACGACTTCCCTGACAGCTCAGTGGTTAAGACTCTTCACTTTCAATGCAGGAGGCGTGAGTTTGACCCTTGGTCTAGGAATTAAGATTCCACATGCCAAATGGTGCAACCAAAAAAAAGAAAAGAAAAGAAATGTTAAAAAGAAAGAAAACAATAGGATAGGGCCAAATCCAGAACATCAGTGAGGACGATGAATCAGCAGTTTCCTGTGTGTATTCAATGCACAGGCTCTAGAGCTTAATGCCTGGTTTCAAACTAATTTCACTAGTTATTAGCTGAAACCTTGGGCAGCAGACTTACACTCTGTACTTTCATTTCATAATATATAAAATGAGAATAATAATTGTCAATCATGTAGAACTACTGGCTATACTTATATAAAGGTTTACAAAAATAGAAAAATTGGTCTTACAGCTCATATGGAATTTGTAGGGACCCCAAATCACCAAAATCATCTTGAAAAACTACAGAGCTGGATGAGTTACATTTCATCATTTCAAAACTTATTACAGAGCAATGGTAGTCAAGACAGTATGGTGCTGCCCTAAGGATCAGTGGAATAGAATTGAGAGTCTATAAATTAACTCCTATGCCTGTGCTAACTGGCTTTCATCGAGGCTGTTAAGACCATTAAGTGAGGAAAGAATAGTCTGGTCAAAATATCAAGGAGGACAAGGCTCGCTGAGGGCGGAACTCTCCTCCTTCACTATGAACTGGAGGTTGGTATGGTGCTTGGGAACCAGGAAAAGAATGTACAGTGTTTTGTGCCTTGGGGTTTTAGTATTTTTGGAGTCATTTGCTTTTCTGAGACAGACATGGTCAGAACACTGCCTGACCCCAAGATGTGGTAGAAGTCCCTCCGTGAATAAGGCTTCCTAAGATCCTATATGCTGCCACTTTCCCACTACTCTTAGCAAGTAGAGTGTGGCTGCTGAGGATTGTGGATGAGTTACTGTTTCATAAAAGAAACAAGGTCAAAACAAACAAACAAACAGAAAATGGGCCTTTTCCAAAGAAGACATATATATGGCCAACAGACCCATGAAAGGATGTTCAACACAGCTAATCATCAGAGAAATGCAAGTCAAGCCACAGGGAGATATTACCTCCCATCTGTCAGAATGAGTATAAGAAAAAGCTACAAACGTTGGCGAGGATGTGGAGAAACCAGAATCCTTGTTTAGTGCTGGTGAGAATGTAAATTGGTGCAGCCATAATGGAAAACACTATAGAAATTGCTCCAAAAATTAAAAATAGAGCTACCGTGGGATCCAGCATTTCCATTCCTCAGTATATATGTAAAGAAAATGAAAACCTTAATTCCAAAAAACATATGAACCCCAATGTTCATAACAGCATTGTTTACAATAGCCAAGGTGTGAAAGCAAGCAAAGAGTCCATCAACAAATGAGAGGATAGAGAAAATGTATAACACACACAAACACCCACACACAGAGACACAAACACACACAGAGACACACACAGATACACAGACACACACACACAGACACACACACAGAGAGACACAGACACACACAGAAAGAGACACACACAGATACACATAGACACACACACACAGACACACACACAGGGATATCATTCAGCTACA
>SJXQ01007070.1:0-111902 GCA_006408695.1 Aepyceros melampus
ATGACTGAGTGACTGAACTGAAGTGAACAGATGCTGGGTCTTCATTGCTGCTTGGGCTTTTTCTCCAGTTGCAGCGAGTAGGGGTTACTCTCTAGTTGTGGTACACAGGCTCCTCATTGCTGTGGCTTCTTTTGTTGCAGAGCACGGGCTCTAGCTCCCAGGCTCTAGAGCACAGGATCAGTAGTTGTGGCGCACAGGCTTAGTTGCTCCAAGCAATGTGGGATCCTCCAGCATCAGGGATCGAACCTATGTCTCCTGCATTGGCAGGAGGGTTCTTTACCACTGAGCCACCAGGGACACATCTTACATCTTCTTAATATGCTTGATCTCCAGCACAAATTTTCTTCAGAACTAAGGCTGGGAAAAACATTTGCTTCTAAATGAATTGAGAAACTAGTCATTGCTAACCTAGCCACAATATTTCTGTAACCCAGTGCTTTCTTCTTTATCTTGATTGCTAGGATGTTCAGAGTTAAGTTTTATCATCCATTAATGGGAATTTTTAAGCCAGAATCTTTGGGCATAATTTTTCTACTCCTGTTATGTTTTCCCTTGTCTCCTGTCTTATATTTCATAATATGTGCAGCCTTATTATGGGGCTTCCCTCATAGCTCAGTTGGTAAAGAATCCACCTACAATGCAGGAGACCCCAGCTTGACTGCAGCCTTACTGTATCTCTGACATGTACAGAAAGGGCTTTGAGGAGCTTGCTGGTGGATCCCAGCCCCCATTTTTATTCCAGAATGTCTTGTGATTCTGGCTTCTGTGAGTGCTGTTTCTCAGAGAAACAAGAATGTCATACTGTCCCCTGCTTTGGCAGGCCCTGTACAGAATCTCAGCTGAGGGAGTTTATGTGCAGAAATAAGAAGCCAGGCTTCCTGAGCAAACATCTTGGCAGTATGAAAGACTCGTGGCTGTTCCCACATTTCAGAAGTGGGGTCAAGAGGCTGACAGTGTCCTCAAATGATACTCTTCTCTAGTATTAAAGCTCCTTCCTGGGTCTTCCCCACCCTACTGTGATAAGAGTTTGTTCATATGTTGTTAGATTCAGCAAGTAAAAATACAGGATGCCCAGTTAAATATGAACTTTAGATAAATAATAAAAAGTAATATTTAGTATAAGTAAGTCCCAAAATATTGCATGGGATATATTTATGCTAAAAATCCTTATTCTTTGTTTACCTGAGATTTAAGTTTAGCTGGGCACCCTGTATTTCTTTCCTGGCAATCCAAACATATCAAATAAATGGAAACAGAGTCACGGCATCTATACTCTCACATTCAAAGACTGTTTTGTTCCTTCCTAGCTTCTCTAGCATCAGTTTTTAATTTATACAGTGGTATTCCTTTACAAGGCACACAGTAGAGAATATTTTTCTTAAGGCACTATTCCAAATGTTCTTTAAAAACCTAAATAACTCTATAAATTTAATTTATTTTTTATCATAAACAACACATTCAAAAAGGGATTGAAATGTACTAAACCCAGTTAGTGTTGTTGTTTTAGTTGCTAGGTCATGTTCAGCTGTTTTGACCCCATGGATTGTAGCCCACCAGGCTCCTCTGTCCATGGGATTTCCCAGGCAAGAATACTGGAGTGGGTTCCCATTGCCTTCTCCAAGGGATCTTCCTAACCCAAGGATTGAACCCATGTCTCCTGCATTGGAAGGCAGATTCTCTACCACTGAGCCACCTGGAAGCCCATCCATTTAGTATGCTGTTTGATTAAATCAATCGTTTCCCTCAAAGGATCCCACTATGGGTTGTTGTTCATCACTATCATTGAAAGGAGATTTATGTTTTGGAGATGTTTAATAAGGCTAATGTTATAGAATCACAACTGGAATGCCTTTTATTTTTAAAATATATATTCAGCCAAATTCACAATGTGGGCCATTCCATAGGACATTTGACCAGGTTTCTTCAAGTCAGTGGCCCAGAACAAATGAATAGAACTGGGAAGAGACTTTTAGATTAAGAGTTAAGACAGGTATACAATTATGAATAGCCTAACACAATGAATGGAACTTGTTTGGATCTTGATTGTACAAACCAAGTTTTAAGAAGATGTATTTCAGCAAATGGGGGAAATTTGGCTTGAGATGGCATTAGGAATTTTAGTTTTAGCATGTATGGCCATGATATCCAGTTAGGTAAGAAAATGTGCCCTTCCTTTTTTGACATTCATACTACAATATTAAGGGCTAAAATAACATGAAGTCTGGAAGTTGCTTTAAAATCTTTAAATAGAGAAGGAGAGAGAGAGAACAGAAGAAATCAGTGTAGAAGATTAATGATGATTGGTGAACTCTTATAGTAAATTAGTTTTAAAGGACACAATACTTTTTCAACTTGTAAATGTTCTCACTAACTTCATTTACTATTTTGCTTCTAATTATAAAGGTAGTATATACTAAATATTATAAATAAATAAATGGCACAGCAAAGAGCAAAGAGAAGAAGAAAGTACATGAAATCATATATTGATGATCTGAGAAGGAGCAAAAGAGATCCCTTGAAGAAATAATTTTAAGGATTTTTTTCCTGGTCTTTAAATTATTATTACACATACTTGCTTAAAGAAATAGTTTGGAGCTGGCTATTTGTCCAACAAACTTTCTTTTACTCTGGGATGGGTTCTATTCAATAACAAACAAATGGTTGGAATTTAATAGAAATCCCAGATGGTGGATCATTTAAGCAGTGTTGCCTCCCCACTGTGAAAATAAGTGTTAGTCACTCAGTTGTGTCTGACTCTGCAATGCCATGGACTGTAGCCCGCCAGGCTCCTCTGTCTGGAATTCTTCAGGCAAGAATACTGAAGTGGGTTGCCATTCTCTTGCTCAAGGGATCATCCCAACCCAGGGATCAAACCTGGTCTCCCACACTGCAGGCAGATTCTTTACCATCTGTGCCACCAGGGAAGCCTCACCACTGTGGCAACTGGAAATTTCCAAGGAGCCCAGTGCATTGGAAATAATCAATAAAAATGCTATCTTTCTACTTTTTCTTCTCTTCTTTAACTTTTCTACTCAGTTTTAGCTTCTGAGAATAACAGTGTCATAATTTAGCTATTTTTTGCCTTTCCAGTAGTACTGAGTGGAAACTCTCCTTTTATTCTTATATTAGGTAACTACTTGCTTATTTTAAATATGCAAAAATGGAATAGTTACCCACTTGGTTATCTTAAGGAAAGTATTACCCTTCTAATAGAAGGGTATCTGTATAATTCCAAAATTAGGTGGGGCAAAATCTTTAGATATATATCACTGCAGGCAGATTCTTTACCATCTGTGCCACCAGGGAAGCCTCACCACTGTGGCAACTGGAAATTTCCAAGGAGCCCAGTGCATTGGAAATAATCAATAAAAATGCTATCTTTCTACTTTTTCTTCTCTTCTTTAACTTTTCTACTCAGTTTTAGCTTCTGAGAATAACAGTGTCATAATTTAGCTATTTTTTGCCTTTCCAGTAGTACTGAGTGGAAACTCTCCTTTTATTCTTATATTAGGTAACTACTTGCTTATTTTAAATATGCAAAAATGGAATAGTTACCCACTTGGTTATCTTAAGGAAAGTATTACCCTTCTAATAGAAGGGTATCTGTATAATTCCAAAATTAGGTGGGGCAAAATCTTTAGATATATACCCATCAGCATTATGTTAGAACATATGGCCACATGTGGCTATAAACTAGGGCATAATGTCTTCCTTGAGCCAAATGCTGGTGGCTACCCTTGGTCATTGGTCAGTCTGAACAAAGGGGAGCAGCATCACTACTTGCCACCATTAGCGTCCTACAATCCTGATGATGGAAGGGTGACCTGATACTGAAATCCAGGGGAGGGAGAGGAGATGAAGATGGTGGAACAGAAGGGCGTGGAGCTCATCTCCTCCCACAAATACATCAAAAATATATCTACATGTAGAAAAATTCTCACAGAATACCTACTGAAAGCTCACAGATCTCATACAACCAAAACTGCAAGAAAGATCATCACATAACTAGGTAGGATGAAGAGGGGAAAATGGAATGGGGATGGGACCTGTGCCCCTGGGAGGGAGTGGCGAAAGATCAAAGGTCCTGTCTCTCCGGAAATGTCCTTCACCAGCTGAGGGATCAGCTGGGACAGAAAGGGAGCTTCAGGGGAGAGTGCGGCAGGCACAACAGACAGAGAGCAGCACAGAGGGTCCTGGCCACTTCCCTGTATCCCCAACTGGAGATGCATGTCTGCTGGTGCACCCAGGAGTGGGTCCAGAAACATGGGCTTCAGCAGATAGACCTGGGAAGAGAACTGGGGTAGGTTGAATGGAGACAGCCTGAAGGGGCTGCAGTGAGGTCCAAGCAACCTGGGGTGCACACAGGACCTAGCCTGGGTCTGCCAGAGGGCTCTCACTGTTAACATGCATGAAAAGGACAGGGCGGGACTTCCCATCGCAGCCTCATTCTCGATTTGAGGGTCACAAAGAGTCAGGCACAACTGAAGTGACTTAGCAGGCACCAACGAATCTGTGCTTTTTGAGCATAGCGCCCGAGGGACACTGGGACTGACTGCCTGTGTTTCCATGGGTAAGGTGGGGCTGGGGGCAATGCCAACAACAGTGTGCTTTGTGAGTCCATGCTACCAGGAGGTGACATCCAGTGTCCACCTCCTGGTGGCCAGGTCCGGCAGAGGAATACTCAGTGGCTTCTCTCCTAGGGGAAGTGCTCCATTCCCATCTACCGCACACCACAGCTGAGAAATGGATCTGCGGGCTTCTACCCCCAAAACTAGGGAGAAAACCCTGCTGGAGACAGTACTGTGATAACCACGCAGCAAAAAGGAGGCCCTACTGAACATCCAGTGGTCATCACAATACCAGTCACAACCCCTCTCAAGGGGACAATGGTCAGCACACACTGAGGAAAGGCGCGGCAGACATCCATATTAAAAACAGCACTTGCACCAAAAATATTAGATTTCTGCAGGCTACAAAGGATGATCCCACATAAAAATAGCTCTTCCTGACTCCTGAACCCACATGTGTGTGCTCACTCAGTCATGTCTGACTCTGCGACCCCATAGACTGTAGCTCACCAGGCTCCTTTGTGCATGGAATTCTCCAGGCAAGAATACTGGCGTGGGTAGCCATGTCCTTCTCTGGGGATCTTTGCAACCCAGGGTTGAACCGCATCTCCTGCATCGGCAGGTGGATTCTTTACCACTGAGCCACGATAGAATTAGAGAAATAAAGTACAGTGGAGAAGCAGAGGAGGAACTCCCTAACAGAAGATCAAGAGAATTCCCCTGAAAGAACAATGAAACAGACCCCTCCCATCTATTAAATCCAGAGTTAAAAAAGGAGGTGATTAAAATACTGAAGGAATTAAAAAAAGCTATTGACAGAAATGTAGATCACTGTAAAAAGGGAACTAGAATCTATAAAGAAGAGCCAGTTAAAAACTAGAAAACGGATTTGCTGAGCTAAAGGCAAATAAACAGCAAAGTAAATAATGCAGAAGAATGAACAGGTGATCTGAAAAACAGAATAATCCAGTGAAAACAGTGGACAGAATGACAAATTTAAAAAAATGAAAGCAATACATAAAACCTATGGGATAATATAAAGCATGCCAATCTATGAATACATGGGATTCTAGAAGGACAATACAAGAGGGTCAAGAATGTATTTAAAGAAACTATGGCTGAAAACTTCCCAAACCTAAAGAAGGAAACAGATATCCAGGTAAAGGAACCACAGAGGGTCTCAAACAAGATGAACCCAAACAGACCTACACCCAAACATACAGTCAAAATGACAAAAGTTAAAGGCAGCAAGAGAAAAGCAGAGTTAGTTACAAGGGAACCCTTATACAGCTATCAGCTGATTTCTCTACAGAAATATTGTAGACCAGAAGGGCATGAAAAGGTATATTCAAAGATATTAAAAATCCTGGAATGGAAAAATCAGCAACCTGGGATACTCTGAGCCAGATATGTGTTTATATACAACAGAAACTAACATAGCATTGTAAATCAACTATCAGTTCAGTTCAGTTCAGTCACTCAGCCGTTGTCCAACTCTTTGTGACTCCATGAATCGCAGCACGCCAGGCCTCCCTGTTCATCACCAACTCCCAGAGTTCACTCAGACTCACGGCCATTGAGTCCGTGATGCCATCCAGCCATCTCATCCTCGGTCGTCCCCTTCTCCTCCTGCCCCCGATCCCTCCCAGCATCAGAGTCTTTTCCAATGAGTCAACTCTTCGCATGAGGTGGCCAAAGTACTGGAGTTTCAGCTTTAGCATCATTCCCTCCAAAGAAATCCCAGGGCTGATCTCCTTCAGAAGGGACTGGGGGGATCTCCTTGCAGTCCAAGGGACTCTCAAGAGTCTTCTCAAACACCACAGTTCAAAAGCATCAATTCTTCGTCACTCAAGCTTTCTTCACAGTCCAACTCTCGCATCCATACATGACCACTGGAAAAACCATAGCCTTGACTAGATGGACTTTTGTTGGCAAAGCAATGTCTCTGCTTTTGAATATGCTATCTAGGTTGGTCATAACTTTTCTTCCAAGGAGTAAGCGTCTTTTAATTTCATGGCTGCAGTCACCATCTGCAGTGATTTTGGAGCCCCCCAAAATAAAGTCTGACACTGTGTCCACTGTTTTCCCATCTATTTGCCATGAAGTGATGGGACCAGATGCCATGATCTTAGTTTTCTGAACGTTGAGCTTTAAGTCAACTTTTTTACTCTCCTCTTTCACTTTCATCAAGAGGCTTTTTAGTTCCTTTTCACTTTCTGCCATAAGGGTGGTGTCATCTGCATATCTGAGGTTATTGATATTTCTCCCAACAATCTTGATTCCAGCTTGTGCTTCCTCCAGCCCAGTGTTTCTCATGATGTACTCTGCATAGAAGTTAAATAAGCAGGGTGACAATATACAGCCTTGATGTACTCCTTTTCCTATTTGAAACCAGTCTGTTGTTCCATGTCCTCTTCTAGCTGTTGCTTCCTGACCATATAGGTTTCTCAAGAGGCAGGTCAGGTGGTCTGGTATTCCTATTTCTTGAAGAATTTTCCACAGTTTATTGTGATCCACACAGTCAAAGGCTTTGGCACAGTCAATAAAGCAGAAATAGATGTTTTTCTGGAACTCTCTTCCTTTTTCCATGATCCAGCCTTCAATAAATTTTTTTTTTTTAATCCAGGGAAATGCTTACTTGAGGAATGATATAAGCAGATATCTTTCTTTCCTAATCCACTTCTAACTAGGTTCAAAAGTTGGCCTGCTACTGATTTTATGAGCCTTCTGATGTGGTATAATAGAAGTACAGAGCATCATCTATGAAATAGTCCCAACAAAACATTTAACCTGAAATTTAATTAAGCCTGTAAATCTGTAGCATTTGCTTTTGCTGCAGGACAGATAACCCCAAAATTTATTGGTTGAAAGCAATAACCACTTATTATTTCATATTATTCTGTGAATCAGATGATTCTTCTGTTATGAACCAGATGGGTGGTTGGGGCTGGCTTCACTCTTGATATCACCCAGGGGGATGGAGATGTAACCATACATTTCTCCTTACCCAAAAGACTGGTTCAGTCACAGCCCCTCAGGAGCAGCAAAGATGGGTAAGCCTTGGTATACAAGCACATTTCAAGCTTTGGCTTCTATCATATTTGCTAAAGCAAATGTCCCATTGGCCAAAGTATGTCTCATGGCTGAGCCCAGAGTCAAGGGAAGGAGAAACAAACTCCACCACTTAATATGAAAAATATTGGCAGTTTTACAGTCTCACCACAACATCTACTTTCTTTTTGTTTTTAATTCAAAAATTTTTTTTTCATTTTTTGGGGCTACACCATGCAGCATGTGGGATCTTAGCTCCCCAAGGATGGAATCCATGCCCCCTGCATTAGAAGGGCAGAGTTTTAACCACTGGACCACCAGAAAAGTCCCCACAACATCTAATTTCTAATTTCTGTAGATACAGTATGGAGAGGAGCTTTTTTTTCATTTTTTGGGGCTACACCATGCAGCATGTGGGATCTTAGCTCCCTAAGGATGGAATCCATGCCCCCTGCATTAGAAGGGCAGAGTTTTAACCACTGGACCACCAGAAAAGTCCCCACAACATCTAATTTCTAATTTCTGTAGATACAGTATGGAGAGGAGCAAGTTAAATGGTGTCATAAGAAAATAACTGGTCATTTAAAATGTGAAGCATTCAAAATATAACTTTTTTACATATTTTTAAAAAAGTCAATGCTATTGAGAAAATAAAGATGAAAAACATGGGTAGAGGAGGCGAAACTGTAAAAGACTAAAACAATGTAACAAGCAAATTCAGAGATGAACATTATTGGATCATTAGGAAAATAAAAACGGTCATTAAAAAGTCTTTGGATAACTGGGGAAAATCAAATATGGATTGAATACACAGAATATTTTAAATTTCTTAACTGTGATAATGGCATTAAAGTTGTATAAGAAAATATGCTTATTCTCAAGAGATGTAAGGTGACTTATTTAGGAGTAAGATGTCATAATGCCTGTAATATAGTTTAAAGTGGATCATCAAATCAGTACATCTGTGTGTTTATATATGATAAAGAAAGAAAGAAAACAGTATTAGAGATTGAACTGTGCCTCCCCTATTTGTATGTTGAAGTTCTTACCACAGTACCTTAGAATGTGACTGTGCTTAGAAACAGTGCCTTAAAAGGTGATTCCCTGGTGGCTTAGATGGTAAAGAATCAGCCTGCATTGTGGGAGACCTGGGTTCAATCCCTGGGTCAGGAAGATCCCTTGGAGAAGGGAATGGCTACCTACTCCAGTATTCTTGCCTGAAGAATTCCATGGACAGAGGAGCCAGGTGGCCAACTGAGCGACTAATACTTTCACTTTCAAAATGTGATTAAGTTAAAAGGAGGCTCTTAGGATGGGCTCTAATGCAATCTGACTGGTATCCTTATAAGAAGAGATTAGGACACAGACTATAGAGAGGATGACTGTGTAAGCACTAAGTTGTACCAGACTGTGGCGACACCGTGTAGCTTGCCAGGCTCCTCTGTCCATGAGATTCTCTAGGCAAGAGTACTGGAGTGGGTTGCCATTTCCCTATCCAGAGGGAAGCACACAAGGGAAGATAATTATCTACAAACCTAGAAAGGAGGCCTCAGGACAAACCATCCCTGCCGACCTCTTGATCTTGTTCTTCCAGACTCCAGAACTGTGAGAATAGAAATTTCTGTTGTTTGAGCCATCCAGTCTATGCTGCTTTTTATGACAGCTCAAGCAAACTAACACACATGGCAAAATTCTTTCATTGTTAAATTTAAGTGAGGGATATACAGGTGTTCGTTGTGCTATTTTTTTTCAACTGTTCTGCAGGTTTGAAAATTCATGTAATAAAAAGCTGAAAGGACAAAACCTTTCAGGACATCCTCTCTATTCAACTGGCTCTTAAGAAAATATTTTCAATCAATTATAATTGAATTCTGCAATATAGAGATTTGGCTGCAACCTTGCTTAGAGAATAGATGAGTAGTTGGAAGTCTGACAAATTAAAGGAGGAAGCCATTTCTCACTACACCAGCAGTTTCACTGTTTCAGATTTCAGGCTATTACATCTAAAGAGACACTCAGTGAGATGATTGATTTGGAAAATGATTTTGTGCAACAGAATGAAAGGACAGAACAGGAAATGTCCTGAGTTTCAGTTCCAAGTTATCACAAAACAGCAGCGATGGCAGTTGGCAAATTTTGGGACATGGTGGCATGGATAAGGGACATCAATGCTTGAATTATCCAAATGGTGCATTAACTCTGTCCCTCTGCCAGGAGCTCAAACAAGTACTTCTGATAAGATTTTATTGCTTCTGTAGTAAACAATTTAGAGACCTTGGCCACTGGATTTGATCCAAGCAAAAAAGCAAGTTCATTTTGTATATTTTGCTGTCTTTTTTCTTTTCTGCTGTTTTCAACAGTTGCTCAGATACTCAAGTGTCCTATCTATTTCTCTTCTCCTGGCATCCATGAGATATAAAAAGAAGCAATCATACATTTAGGTGTTACTATTCTCAGCAGGTGATTGCATTTCTAACAGCATCAAGATCCTAAGAGAGTAGTTCTCAATCCTGGTAGCACATTCGGAAGAGTTTAAACAAAATGACAAAGACAACAATGCTGGGACATATCCTTAAATATTTTGAATTAATATGATCTGAGGTAGGACCTCAGTATGGGTCCATTGTTGTTGTTGTTTAGTCGCTAAGTCATATCTGACTCTTATGCAGCCACCATGGACTGTAGCCCACCAAAATCCTCTCTCCATGGGATTTCTCAGGCAAGAATACTGGAATGGGTTGCCATTTCCTTCTCTGGGAATCTTCCTAGCCCAGGGATTGAACCTGCATCTCCTGAATTGGCAGGTGCATTCTTTACCACTGAACCACCAAGGAAGCCCAGTGTGGGTCCATGCTGCTGCTGCTGCTGCTAAGTCGCTTCAGCATGTCCGACTCTGTGCGACCCCATGTACTGCAGCCTACCAGGCTCCTCCATCCATGGGATTTGCCAGGCAAGAGTACTGGAGTGGGTTGCCATTGCCTTCTCCAATGGGTCCATATCAAGGTAGTTTTAAAAAGGTTCTCAGGTGATATCAATTTGTAGCTGGTAAGAACAACTGTCGTCACCTAAAGTCTTTCTAACCACAAGTCCAGGTACTTCTGGGGAGTCTTTGAAGAGCCTTTAAAGGATTCTTTAAACCATCTCCAACATGATCCTTTCTTTGATGATAAAACTCATTTTGAAAAAAAATTATTTCCAAATATACTATTAAAGAATCATTTCACTCTTAAAAAAATGTTAAAAGCCATACCAGCCAGGGTAAACATGACATAAGTTTGAGCAAACTCCAGGAGATAGTGAAGGACAAGGAAGCATGACATGCTGCAGCCCACGGGGTCCCAAAGAGTTGGACACAATTTAGCGACTGAATAACAATGAGCCAGGGATGCTATTGGGCAAAGAGGGTATGCAGCTCCCAGATTCAACATCTAAAATATTTTTCCCCATTGACAGCTGCATAACATGAATTTCCACTAGAACACAAATCTGAATTCCCAAATAATAGTTTCTGTTAAAGGAAACCAAAACTTGAATAAGCACTTTCAGTTCTGAAGCATGGGAAGTACATGGTAAGGCCAAGACATCTGTTTGCATTAAAACAAGAAAGTGCTCAAAATCTAGGACTTCCCTTGTGGTCCAGTGGTTAAAAATCCACCTTTCGATGCAAGCGATGCAGGTTCGATTCTTGGTCAAGGAACTAATATTCCACATGCTGAGAGGCAACTAAGCTATTTGCTTGCATGCCGCAACTACTGAACCCATGCACCGCAGGGAAAGATCTTGAGTGACACAGTGAAGGTCCCACATGCCACAGCTAAGACCCAACACAGCCAAATTAAATAATTAAATAAAATTTTAAAAAGTGCTCAAAGGCTAATGGAGATGTTTCAAAAGCACGCTGAATCCAGAATGAAGGAGCTCCTTCTGGCTAAATTTGAGACAATTTGAGCATCAGAAGAAATAATAACTGTAAAGTGACTACAGAACAATAAATAAAAATTCCCAGTCCATAATGCAAGAGGAAAAGGTAGTGATAGAGGATGAGATGGTTGGATGGCATCACTGACTCAATGGACATGAATTGGAGCAAACTCTGGGAGATAGTAAAGGACAGGGAAACCTGGCATGCTGTAGTTCATGGGGAAGCAAAGAGTCAGACACCATTTAGTCACTGAACAACAACAACGATACTCAAAATGGAAAAAAAAGAACCAGAAAAAAAATGGAGAAATTTATTTGCCACTATGGAGGTGACTATTAATAACTCTTTCTTCTGAAAGAAATGAGTTAGATAGTAATTTTATCCTTATAGAAAGAACAGAGACTAATCTCTAGGTGATGATGGAAATCTCTTCCCTTAATGGATGCTACTTAATTTAAAAAAAAATAAAAAGGAAGATTTTTTAAAAATCACCAAGCTCCAATGAAATAACTGATTAATACACAGTCATTAATAAATGTGATAATACTGAATAAAATGTTAACAGGATTTCTGATTTTGTTATGGATGAAGTAACAGATAAGATATATCATAAAACAACCAAAACACCAGACAAAAATATATGAAACAATCACCCAAAAAATGATGGACATCAGCTTGTTAAGGACAGTGATCCCCAAGAAACAGGAAGCAAAGAGAAATGAGTCCTCTGAATATCATGGCTTATTCCTGCAGTTTCTAGGCTGCAGTGTGAAGAAGGGGAATTTGGGCAGAGCCCAGTGATATTTCTGAACTGCTTTGAGCTGGTGGAGATGGCAATTCAGGGAAGCTAAGATGCCTAGAGTTTGCAGGGGAGGATAAAAGTGAGCTGAACAAAGAAACATGAGATCTAAAGGGAATGTCCCTCATATATTCAACTGAGTGTTGTTTAGCAGAGGCATGTGAGGAAGATATCTGACATCAGGGAAAGAAAAGGTCGGAGAGAACAGTGTCTGGAGATTAGCCAGGGTTATAAATAGTGCCTGTGTCCCCCAGACAGCGTGGAAAATCTCACAATTCACAGAGAACCAGATATAGTAATTTGAAGGGTCTTGTTTCAACAGTGGGAAAAATTCACCCTAGAATTAATGCAGTTTTGGTCCCACCTAGCAATACTTAAATGTAAGCTCCAAAAGGTTTAAACTATAAGCAACGTTCAGCCTTTCCTGGTGGCTCAGATGGTCAAGAATCTGCCTGCAAGGCAGGAGACCTAGGTTCCATCCCTGAGTCAGGAAGATGCCTTGAGTAAGAAATGGCGACCCACTCCAGTATTCCTGCCTAGAGAACTCCATGACAGAGGAGCCTGGTGGGCTCTAGTCCATGGGGTTGCAAACAGTCAGACATGACTGAGTGACTAACACTTTCACTTTCATGAGCAACTTAGTCATGTTCTAGAACAAAGCTGAAAGCGTTCATTTATTGAGGGAAAGGGAGACCATATGGCATAATTCAAAATAATTGACATCCAGTCAAAGATAACTTCAATGAGCAGAAAAATACAACCCATAATGAGAAGAAAAATTATCAACTGAACGTGACTCATATATGACACAGGTGGCAGAAAAAGAACATTAAAACCTTTATTATAACTGTACTGTGTATGTTCAAGAAACTGGATCAAAGGTTAAACATGTTAAGAAATTGAACTTGCATTAAAACTTTTTAATAAAGAAAACTCTGGATTCAGATGGTTTCTTTGGTGAAATAATATCAAATTTACACAAAGTCTTCCTGAAAATTTAAGGAGGGAATACTTTCTAATATATTCTATGAGGCCAGGATTACTCTGATACCAAAATCAGACACAGACTTCTTAAAAAAGAAAAAAAAAAAACTTTTACAGACCAGTATCTTTTATGAACATAGACGTACAAATTCTAAACAAAAGCTCATACATTCAATCTAACAGTAAATGAAAAGGATAATATATCATTTGCATTTCCAAGAATTTAAAGTTGGTTTAGCATTTGAAATTTAATGTTTCTAAAAAGAAAACCCAGTAAATTAACAGCAGAAGAGAACCTTCTCAATCTGATTTAAAAAGAAAAAATCTGCAGACATTATATAGAATGGTAAAACACTGAATCCTTCCCCCCAGAACAAATTTTCACTTCTTCTATCCAATATTGTTTAGGAGGTTATAGCTGGCACAATAAGGCAAACCATAAAGAGAAAGAGAAAAAAGGAAGAAAGAAAGAAGAAAAAGTCATACAGATTAGTAAGAAAGATATAAAACTGTTCTCAGATAACATGATCATTTGCATAGAAAATCCTAGAGAATCTATATAAAAGCAATTAGAAATGAGTTTAGCAAGCTTGTAAGATCCCAGTCAATATCAAAAGTCAACTTCATTTCTTATGTTTTTACTTTCTTATATACTAGAAACAATTTGAAATTAAAATTTAAAACCATAAAGGGATACAACTACATACCAATTAAAACAGCAAAAATCTATAAAGTTTGACCATACCAAGTGCTATTAAGTATGTAGAACTGGAACTGTCATCATGCTAGTGAGAATGTAAAATGGTACAACCACTTTGAACAACAGTTTGGTAGTGTCTTAAGAAGTTAATCTTCAGGTTATTTACGATAGAGATGGCATCATCAATCAACTCAACGGACATGAGTTTGAGCAAACACCGGGAGGTAGTGAAGGACACGGAAGTCTGGTGTGCTGCAGTTAATGGGGTTGCAAAGAGTCAGACATGACTGAGCGACTGAACAACACAGTCGCTGAGATACAAAGGCACATGTCTGTGCAAAAACCTATTTGTGAATATTCAAAACAGCTTTATTTGTAATGGTCTGAACTGGAAAACGTCCCAAAATATTCCTTAACATGTGAATGGATAAACAAATAGTGCAATATCCATACCATGGAGCCTATTCAATAAAAAGGAATGAACTATTAATACACAAACAATAGGGTTGCATCTCAGAATAATTATACTCAGTGAAAGAATCCAGACAAACAGAGTACCTGCTATGGGATTCTATTTATATATAAAATTCTAGAAAATGCAAATTAATCTATAGTGACAGAAGTAGAACTTTGCTTGCCATAATGATTGGGGAGAGGACAAGGGGAAACTTGCAGAGGAGATAATGGATATCTTCATTGCCTTTATTGTGTTATTATTTCATAACTGTATACACATTGGAAAACTTACCAAATTGTACACTTTAAAACATGGGCAGTTTAATATATGGCAATTATATGCCAATAAGGATGTTTTTAAAAGTTGATACTGGGGGGAGGTGGGGGTCGAGATTGGGAGTTCATGTACACTCGTGGCTGATTGATGTCAATGTATAGCAAAACGAATACAGTATTGTAAAGCAAAACAAACTAAAAAATAAAAATTAATTTAAAAAATAAAATAAATTAAAAAATAAAAGTTGATACACTGTTTGTCTGCTACCAAAGTATTAGCTTGGGTTTCTCAGGTGGCTCAGTGATAAAGAATGTGCCTGCAATGCAAGAGATATGGGTTCAACTCTATATGGGGAAGATCCCTCGGAGAAGGAATGGCAACTCACTCCAGTATTCTTGCCTGGAAAATCCCATTGACAGAGAAGACTGGTGGGCTGCACTCCATGGGGTTGCAAAAGAGTTGGACACGACCTAGCAACTAAACAACAACAAAGTATTATCCCACAGCTTAATTGCTAATTAAAAAGCGAGAAAGCAACCTATCAAACAGATACTTGACAGCTGTCATGGTAACCAGTGAATAAAATTTAATATTACTAATGGGACAAAGGGCAATAAGTGCCTCCTGTTATAACTTAGTACTTAAGTTTACAGCAATCTATTTTAAAACTTTATTTATTTAATTTTTGACTGTGCTGGGTCTTCATTGCTGCAATCAGGTTTTCTCTAGATGCCTTGAGATGGGGCTACTCTCCAGTTGCCATGTGGGAGTTTCTCATGGTAGTGGCTTCCCTTTGTACAGAGCACAGGCTCCAGGGCATGTGGGCTCAGTAGTAATGGCATGAACTCAATTGCTCCACGGTACATGGGATCTTCCTGGACCAGGGATTGAACCCATGTCCCTCGCATTTGCCTGTGGATTCTTAACCACTGGACCTGCAGGGAAGGCCCACAGCAACCTATCTTTACACAAAAGATTTAACCTAAATCGTATCAAATCTTCAAGTTTAGAGAATATACCAGGGATAGATGAAGGGGTTAAGATATGAAACAGGCCAGTCAAGAGTGTGAGATATTCTATAAGACAATTTTCCTAGTCTCTTCAAAAAGTCGATACGTGGGGAAAAATGGATGAGGAATGACCAATGCCACATATGAACTTTTGTTGAATTTTGCTTAAAAAAGCAAAAAACATTTTGGAGACAACTGATAATAATTCAACAAGGATTAAAACTCTAGCTGCCTCTGAGGGCAGAACACTAATCCGACCACGGTGGGCCTGTCGCACTCACCCTAATAAAAGCAATTTGAGTTCAGTTCAGTCACTCAGTTGTGTCCAGCTCTTTGTGACCTCATGAACCGCATCATGCCAGGCCTCCCTGTCCATCACCAACTCCGGAGTCTACCCAAACCCACATCCATTGAATCAGTGATGCCATCCAAACATCTCATCTTCTGGCGTCCCGCTCTTCTCCTGCCATCAATCTTTCCCAGCATCAGGGTCTTTTCCAATGAGTCTCAGGTGGCCAAAGTATTGGAGTTTCAGCTTCAACATCAGTCCTTCCAATGAACACCCAGGACTGATCTCCTTTAGGATGGATGGTTGGATCCCCTTGCAGTCCAAGGGACTCTCAAGAGTCTTCTGCAACACCACAGTTCAAAAGCATCAGTTCTTCGGTACTCAGCTTTCTTTATAGTCCAAATCTCACATCCATACATGACCACAGGAAAAACCAAAGCCTTGACTAGACAGACCTTTGTTGGCAAAGTAATGTCTCTGCTTTTTAATATGCTATCTAGGTTGGTCCTAACTTTTCTTTCAAGGAGGAAGTGTCTTTTAATTTCATGGCTGCAGTCACCATCTGCAGTGATTTTGGAGCCCAGAAAAATTAAGTCAGCTACTGTTTCCACTGTTTCCCCATCTATTTGCCATGAAGTGATGGGACCAGATGCCATGATCTTAGTTTTCTGAATGTTGAGCTTTAAGCCAAATTTCTCACTCTCCTCTTTTACTTTCATCAAGAGGCTCTTTAGTTTTTCTTCACTTTCTGCCATAAGGGTGGTGTCATCTGCATATCTGAGGTTATTGATATTTCTCCCAGCAATCTTGATTCTAGCTTGTGCTTCTTCCAACCCAGCATTTCTCATGATGTACCTGCATAGAAGTTAAATAAGCAGGGTGACAATATACAACCCTGATGTACTCCTTTCCCTATTTGGAACCAGTCTGTTGTTCCATGTCCAGTTCTAACTGTTGCTTCCTGACAGGTTTCTCAAGATGCAGATCAGGTGGTCTGGTATTCCCATCTCTTCCAGAATTTCCCCAGTTTGTTGTGATCCACACAGTCACAGGCTTTGGCACAGTCAATAAAGCAAAAATAGATGTTTTTCTGGAACTCTCTTACTTTTTTGATGATCAGTGGATGTTGGCAATTTGATCTCTAGTTCCTCTGCCTTTTCTAAAACCAGCTTGAACATCTGGAAGTTCACGATTCAAGTATTGCTGAAGCCTGGTTTGAAGAATTTTGAGCATTACTTTACTAGCATATGAAATGAGTGCAGTAGCAAATCCAACCTAAAAACAAAACAAAACAAACAAACAAACAAAACTCTGTCAAAATGCATATTTGCTCTCACAAAATCTTCTCTCTTCAAGGTTATTCACCACATGCCTAAGTGAAAAGAAAATTGCCCATATGTAATTATAGAGATCTTCTTGGTTCACATAGTGTTGAAGCCTAGCTTAAAGGATTTTGAGCATTAACTCGCTAGCATGTAAAGTGAGTACAATTGTGCGGTAATCTGAACATTCTTTGGCATTGCCCTTCTTTGGGATTGGAATGAAAACTGATCTTTTCCATTCCTGTGGCCACTGTTAAGTTTTCCAAATTTGCTGGCATATTGAGTGCAGCACTTTCACAGCATCATCTTTTAGGATTAGAAATAGCTCAACTGGAATTCCATCTTATTTTGTTCATAGTAATGCTTCCTGAGTAATGCTCCACTTCTTTTGTTCATAGTAATGCTTCCTAAGGTCCACTTGATTTCACAATCCAGGTTGTCCGGCTATAGGTGAATAAACACATCATCATGGTTATCCGGGTTATTAAGACATTTTTTGTACAATTTTCTGTGTACTCTTGCCACCTCTTCTTAATCTCTTCTGCTTCTGAAATGTCCTTAAGCATAAACATGAAGCTTAAGCATAAAGATCGTTTATGCATTTGTAAGTGTGAAAAAGGAATTTCCTTTCTTGGAAATGAGGTAAAACATTGTGGGTCTATGTTTATATGCTTTTTTTTTTGTCATGTACATCATTGCTTCTCTTGGTTTCTCAAAGTAGGTTTCTCAAAGTAGTACAGTAACCTAAAAGGGTAAGAAACACTGGTAAAAGAATGAAACTCTGGGAATTTCAGGCACTTCTCAGTAGTTAGAGTAGATTCATAAAGCATTCAGCTTTTCCATTGCCCTAAAACCTCACAACTGAGGTGATCTCCTCCACCGTCTATGACTAAGCTCATTCTCGTAGAGTCTACTTCAAGAGGTGAAAAGTGAAATGTTGCCTTATTTATTTATTTTCCAAATTTGTCTTTTTCAACCAATTGTTTCACCACATTTTCTCTCTTTTTTTTGATGTGCTGGGTCTCTGTTACTGCGTACAGGCTTTCTCTAGTTGTGACAAGTGGGGCTACTCTTCATTGTGGTGGGAGGACTTTTCTTGTTGCGAAGCATGGGTTCTAGAGCATGCAGGCTTTAGTAGTTGCAGTACACAGGCTTAGTTGCCTTTCGGCATGTGGGATCCTCCCAGACCGGGGCTAGAACCCATGTCCCCTGTACTAGCAGGCAAATTCTTTACCACTGGACCACAGGGAAGTACATTTCACCACTTTTTAAATGTTCCCTAGGCTTATTTGTTGGCTCAGATGGTAAAGCGTCTTCCTGCAATGCGGGAGACCCGGAGTTCGATCCCTGGGTTGGGAAGATCCCCTGGAGAAGGAAGAGGCAACCCACTCCAGTATTCTTGCCTGGAAAATCCCATGGACAGAGGACCCTGGTAGGCTACAATTCATGGGGTCATAAAGAGTCAGACATGACTGAGCAACTTCACTTTCTTTTCTTTCTTTTTAGGCTTATTCATCTGTCAGGCTTCTCTGAGTTTTTAACAGAGCTCTGGTCCTATGCATAAGAAGCAGTGACAGGGAAGTCAGTCTTTATCTTATTTTCATATTTGAGGTTAATAATACCTTAGATCGTATGCTGTATTTTGAACATAATTCCTACCTACTTTTCTCTGTCAGTATTGGAAAATAAATCTGCTACTGAAAATATTTCTGCCATTACAGGGTTGATCCATTACCAGAAACAGAAACAGTTAAGTACAAACAGAAGGTATTAATGCCGTAATCAGTAATTATGTCAATGGTGTTGTATTATCACACGGTGTCATGTCTGTCTTGCTTTTTTAGAAACTTTTTATTTTGTATTGGAGTAGAGAAGGCAATGGCACCCCACTCCAGTGCTCTTGCCTGGAAAGTCCCATGGACGGGGGAGCCTGGTGGGCTGCAGTCCATGGGGTCGCTGGGAGTTGAACACGGCTGAGTGACTTCACTTTCACTTTTCACCTTTTATGCACTGGAGAAGGAAATGGCAACCCACTCCAGTGTTCTTGCCTGGAGAATCTTAGGGACGGGGGAGCCTGGTGGGCTGCCGTCTATGGGGTCGTACAGAGTCAGACATGACTGAAGCAACTTAACAGTAGCAGCAGTAGAGCCGATTAACAATGTGATAGTTTCAGATGAACAGGGAAGGGACTCAACCATACATATGCATGTATCCATTCTCCCCCAAACTTCCCTCCCATCCAGGCTGCAACATAACACTGAGTGGAGTTACCTTGATATACAGTAATTCCTTCTTGGTTACCATTTTAAATATAGCAGTTTGTACAAGTCCATTCCAAACTGCCTAACTATCCCTTCTCCCAATCCTTTCTCCTGTCAATGCATTTATCTTTCTTTGCTATATGAACCAATGATATATGAACAAAGATTAATGTGGTGAAGAGGTGCAAATTTTCCAAATTATATTAAATATTTACTAGCTAACAAAGTAGCTCAAAAGCTATGATGAAATAAGAAAATCTAAAACTGACAGCAAAATACTTTTTTTTGTGCACCTCAAATCATAGTATTCTCATTCAATCTCATTTATAAAGATCATACTATCATGGTAACTACAATTTACTCCTCTCTACCATGTTTTTAATTAAAAAGCTCTTTCATGAACATACAATCTCTTTTGAATATAGATTTTAGGACAAATTAATAAATTCCCTAGCACTAGACTAAGTACAATTGAAACACTTCTCAAGGAGGAGACAATTCTGCTAGATATAGAATTCAAATAGTAGATGTGATTAAAATCTGTCCAAACAATTTATTTTTTAATTTTGCTACTTTTTGAGCTCTCTCCTATACATGGCTTCTATAAGATAGGATTTTAGGAGCTAGGCAGAATTTCTAAAATGTTACAAAGATCCTTAAAATTTTTTTCTCCAACAACTTATCTGACTTCTGGGAATCAATACAAAGAGAATAAACCTAAATATTTAAAAAATTATATTAAAAATGTTTATTGCAATGAAAACTATGATTTAAAAGAAGTTTAAAGTTCCTATAATTGTTTAAAAGACTGAAAATAAGCATTTGAAATAAGAAACATGAAAAATAATAAAGACTAATGAAAATATAGCAGGAGATTGGACTTAATCTAAAAGCTCTGAAATTATGAAATAAAAGAAAGAATACAGAGATTTTCCTCATGGTCCAGTGGTGGAGAATTTGCTTTCCAGTGCAGGAGATGCAGGTTTGACCCCTGGTGAAATAAGTTGGACAGAGAAAGACAAATACTGTATAATGTCACTTATCTGTGGAATCTAAAAAATACAACAAACTAATGAATATAAGAAAAAAGAAACAGATTCAAAATATAGAAAACAAACTAGTGGTTACCAGTAGGGCAAAGGAAGAATGGAAGGGTAAGATAGGGTTAAGGGACTCAGAGGTATAAATTACTACATATAAAATACATAATCTACAAGGATATATTGTATAACACAGGGAATATAGCCAATATTTTACACCTGAAACTTATATAATATTGTCCATCAATTATACTTCAATAAAAAGGAAATATGCCTAACCCCATTAGTAGTATGGAAATACAAATTAAGCAAGACAATTTCTCAACTTCATATTGCCAATTATTAAGAGCAACAGATTATAGTGTTGTTGAGGGTGGTGCTGAAACTAGCAATTTCATATATAACTGATAAGAATGTCAATTACTACAAACTTTTAAGAAATTTTTTTTTTCTTTTAAGAAATTAACTTGAAAGGATTTACTGAAAACTAAAGAGTCCATATACCTTAAGGATTCCACTTAGAAGAATGTAGCATAAAGAGGGGGAATCAATAAAATTAAAAATAAAGAATGCAGAAATACAAGGATCATAAAAGACTATTATGAGGAACTATTTGACAAAAAAAAGACAACCTGGAAGGAATGGACAAGCTCTTAGAAAAATACAACCTTCCAAAACTGAACCAGGAAGAAAGAGAAAGCATGAACAGACCAATCATAGCACTAAAATCGAAACTGTGATAAAAAAATCTTCCAACAAACAAAAACCCAAGGCCAGATGGCCTCACAGGTGAACTCTACCAAAAGTTTAGAGAAGAGCTGAATCCTGCTCAAACTCTTCCAAAAAATTGCAAAGGAAGGAAAACTCCCAAACTCATTCTATGAGGCCACCATCACCCTGATACAAGAACCAGACAAAGATACCACATGCACACAAAAAAATTACAGGTCAGTATCACTGATGCAAGGGATGCAACGATTCTTCAATATAAGCAAGTCAATCAATGTGATATACTATATCAACAAACTGAAAGATAAAAGCCATATGGTCATCTCAACAGATGTAAAGAAAGCTTTCAACAAAAGTCAATACCTATTTATGACAAAAACTCTCCAGAAAGTAGATGTAGAAGGAACCTATCTCAACATAATAAAGGCCATATATGACAAACCCACAGCAAACATTATTCTCAATGGTGAAAAACTGAAAGCCTTTTCTCTAAGATCAGGAACAAGACAAGGGTACTCACTCTCACCACTATTATTCAACATAGTTTTGGAAGTCCAAGCCATAGCAATCAGAGAAGAAACAGAAATAATAGGAATCCAGATCAGAAAAGAAGTGAAACTCTCATTGTTTGCAGATGACATGATACTATATATAGAAAACCCTAAAGATTCCACCAGAAAATTAGTAGAGCTAATCAATGAGTATATCATAGGATATAAAATTAATACACAGAAATTCCTTGCATTCCTATACACTGACAATGAAAATCAGAAAGAGAAATTAAGGAAACAATCCCACTCACCATTGCAACAAAAATAATAAAATATCTAGGAATAAACCTATGGGAAATAGATGGGGAAACAGTGGAAACAGTGNGCAGAAAGTGAAGAGGAACTAAAAAGCCTCGTGATGAAAGTGAAAGAGGAGAGTGAAAAAGTTGGCATAAAGCTCAAGATTAGAAAATGAAGATCATGGCATCCGGTCCCATCACTTCATGGGAAATAGATGGGGAAACAGTGGAAAAAGTGTCAGACTTTATTTTGGGGGGCTCCAAAATCACTGCAGATTGTGACTGCAGCCATGAAATTAAAAGACGCTTACTCCTTGGAAGAAAAGTTATGACCAACCTAGATAGCATATTCAAAAGCAGAGACATTACTTTGCCAACAAAGGTCCATCTAGTCAAGGCTATGGTTTTTCCTGTGGTCATGTATGGATGTGAGAGTTGGGCTGTGAAGAAGGCTGAGCGCCGAAGAATTGATGCTTTTGAACTGTGGTGTTGAGAAGACTCTTGAGAGTCCCTTGGACTGCAAGGAGATCCAACCAATCCGTTCTGAAGGAGATCAGCCCTGGGATTTCTTTGGAAGGAATGATGCTAAAGCTGAAACTCCAGTACTCTGGCCACCTCATGCGAAGAGTTGACTCACTGGAAAAGACTGATGTTGGGAGGGATTGGGGGCAGGAGGAGAAGGGGAAGACAGAGGATGAGATGGCTGGATGGCATCACTGACTCGATGGACAGGAGTCTGAGTGAACTCCGGGAGATGGTGATGGACAGGGAGGCCTGGTGTGCTGCGATTCATGGGCTCGCAAAGAGTCGGACACGACTGAGCGACTGAACTGAACTGAACTAAGTACGTAACCAGAATACTTCTTACTGTAACAGATGCTTTAGGGAGAAATGTAACAATGTGGAGAGAATATAACTTCCAACACTCAAATTTAATATGGACATTATGACAGTGTGGAATAATACTTCAGCCTCAGACTGGATGGATTATCTTTAAAGCCTTGAAGCAGGATGTCGCTGGTGGTACAGTGGGTAAGAATCTGCCTGCCAATGCAGGGGATGCAGGTTTGATCTGATTCAGGAAGATTCCAAATGCCACGGAGCAGCTAGGCCTGTGGGCCACAGCTTCTAAGAACACACGCTGCACTACTGCAGCTGGTGAGCCTAGAGCTGCGCGCCGCAAGAGAAGCTCCACAGTGAGAAGCCTGTCAATGTCTCACTGCAACTTGAGAAAGCCCTCACAGCAACGAAGAGCCAGCACGGCCCCAAATAAATAAATAACATATAAAAGACTTTCAACAAAGCGTGAAAAGGTGACAAATATTTTATTTTTCAAAAAATTAACTTTCCAAGCATCAATTGTTTATAATAAACTAGTCAGCAATTATTCTTGTATATTACTTAAAGCACTTGTTCTAAAGATACTAACTTAAGTGCAATACTTAGAAGAACAGCCATTTAATATACTTGGATTTCTTTGAAATATTTTCTAGTTCATATCTTAGCTCAGACCACCTCTGACTCATTAGTCCTAATTAGTGAGTTTTGATTTCAAAAGAGGGATAAGTGAGCTCTGCAGATTCCTCCAGTGCCATTAGCAAGGCCCTGAAGAATTCTATATAGACATCTAAAGCAGTTTAGACTAAAAATTCTAGACTGTAGAAGCAGCTCTATTTCTTGTAACTTCTTGGGTTACCACAATGGCTGGGCTTTCTTGGCTCTGCTGCTGCTGCTGCCAAGTTGCTTCAGTCGTGTCCCACTCTGTGTGACCACAGAGACGGCAGCCCACCAGGCTCCCCCATCCCTGGGATTCTCCTGGCAAGAACACTGGAGTGGGTTGCCACTTCCTTCTCCAATGCATGAAAGTGAAAAGTGAAAGTGAAGTCGCTCAGTCGTGTCTGACTCTTTGCAACCCCATGGACTGCAGCCCACCAGGCTCCTCCGTTCATGGGATTTTCCAGGCAAGAGTACTGGAGTGGGGTGCCATTGCCTTTTCCGTCCTTGGCTCTAAATAAATGTAATTAATGCAGAACCCAGGTGGTGCTAGTGGTAAAGAACCCGCCTGTCAATGCAAGAGACATAGGAGATGTCTCAATCCCTGAGCTGAGAACATCCCCTGGAGGGCATGGCAATTCACTCCAGTATTCTTGCCTGGAGAACCCCACAGACAGAGGAGCCTGGTGGGCTATACAGCCCATGGGGTTGCAAAGACTCAGACATGACCGAGCACACATGCACAGAGGTACCCAGAAAGAGGGATGTGAACAGACACATTTAGTTACATATTATCTAGTGTTTTCAAAAGTCAGTAATACAAAAGAGCTGAAGTGTGAGTCATTATATCCTAAAGGGAAAGAAGGGGCCAAGTATACAGTGTCCATCCCTTAACTGTTGAGGTGACCTGTCCAGTTCTATTTCATATTCCCCCATCTTCCTTTTAATTTCTTCTTTCTTCCTAAATCCACCTTCTGATTCACTTGCCTTTCTTCATGCTTTTCTCTATCCCATTCCGTAATGACAAGACTCCAGAGCTAATCATCCTGCCATTTTTCAATAGTCACATGGCAGCCAAGTCCTAAAAGCAATTTTTCCTGAAGCAGAATAGCAGGAAGTGAAAATATCCACACCATCCATCACAAGACCTTTAAGTCTAAAGTGGTGGGCAGTGGTGGTAATGTTTCTATTTCAGTCCACTAGGGATAAAGCTGAAAACACCACGCTGGGCACCAAAGAGTTTTGAGAGGAGGTGGTCAAGGGCTAGGACCCTGGTGAGGGTGTAACTCTCAGTTCCACCACTAACTAACATGTAGCCTTGGGTCATTCGATTAACTACCCTTGAGTCTCAGTTTTCTCAACTATCAGGTCACTGTGGAAGATATGATAATTCATGTACTTAGCATAATATTATTACACAGCACAAAAGTCATCAATAAAAGTTACTGTGACTTTTCTGAGACAAAAATCTGGGAATGGGTTCCATGGAACAGGTCAAAGGTAATATGAAGGAAAGAGGGATAAGCTTTCACTATGCCTAAACACATATGTGCAAGTGTGTTGTGTGCTAAGTCACTTCAGTCGTGTCTGACTCTCTGTGACCCCATGGACTATAGCCCAACAGGCTCCTCCATCCATGGAATTCTCCAGGCAAGAATACGGGAGTGGGTTGTCGTGCCATCCCCCAGGGGATCTTCCTGACCCAGGGATCGAACCTGTGTCTCTTATATCTCCTGCACTGACAGTCAGGTTCTTTACCACTAGCACCACCTGGGAAGCCTGTGCAATGTTTAAGTACATTCTGATTTAATAGTGTGGAATTACTATCTGCAAGCAGCTGGACACGCCCATTTCCACAGAGTTAAGTATGAAGAAGAGCCAAGATTCAAACTCAGCCCAGGAGATCAAAAAAGGGACAATGATGAGTAAAATGAGCTAATGTAATCCTGGGGAGGTCTTTATTTCTCTTGTGGAGTAACTACAAATTAAATGTTTGTGGGGAGACCAAGCCCAGTGGTCTAAATATTGGCCAAAGAAAATGATGGTGGGACTTCCCTGATGGTCAGTGGCTAAGATTCTGCGCTCCCAATGCAGGGGGTCTGGCTTCAATCCTTGGTCAGGGAACTAGATCCCACATCCGGCAACTAAGAATTTGAATGCTGCAATTAAAGAGTTCGAATGTCGCATCTAAAGATCCCACATGCCACAACTAAAAATATCCTGCAGCTACAAAGAAGATCAAAGATCCTGCATGCTGCAAAAAAGACCAGGGCAGAAAATGAAAAATTAAGAAAAGAAAGGAAAATGATGGTAATGGTTAACATCCATGGGGTGAACCAATCCCTGAAAGAACATTTAATTTCACGTTTCAGTTTTAGTTATATCACTGATTAATTTCAGGGATAAAGTTTAAATTGTGACTGAATATAGTCCCAGTTTTCATTTTTTTAAATTAAAAACATATGAGAACATGAACTATTTTTCTTCCAATTTTGATAATAGAATAGTTCAGAAGTATAAGTTAATCTGATATTAAGCTCAATTATCAACATTTACCACCCTAAAACTCTCATATGATAATCAGGGGAGGTATGTGTATGAAAAGCTGATTTTAAAAGCCCAGCAAAATTTTTTTTATTCTTTTACACTTTTATCTTTTAATCATGGAGAAAAAAGAATCAGATGATGAAACAGCAAAGTAACTCGTTTTTCATGCTAGCACCCTGTTTATTTGCACATATTTTTCTGGCAAAAAACCCCACAATACTCCTCAGTTCTGTTATCATCTAGTGCTTTTCCTTTGCTTCCCTATCAGGCAATTAATCACACATAAGAATATCTGCACACTTAAGTATTTAAAAACTAAATGGTACATATCTGTTTAATTAATATTCATAAACATACAGATTTTTTTCATGGATATACGTATGTGTATATTATGGACATCTACGATTCATGGAGTCGCAAAGAGTCAGACACGACTGAGCGACTGAACTGAACTGAATCTACATTTATTTATATTTCATATAGGTACAACTGAAAAGCATGATGCTCTTTATTGATTTTACCAATTATCTTGCTTTATTAACCTCTATCCAGGAAAGCTACCTATATTTCCAGGATAGAATAGTTGGTGATATCTAGTTTGTCCTAACTGTACTAAAAAAAGTATCACGATGCATACGTTTATCAAATCACTTAAAATATTTCAGTTTTGTCAACTGCACCTCAATAAAGCTGAGAAAACTATAAAGTGATTACAACTAAATTGTCAATTTAAGACTTATTAAAGTAGTAAACACCTTTGAAGGCAAAAGGCAGGTGTTAAAATCTGCTGCTACTGCTAAGTTGCTTCAGTTGTGTCCGACTCTGTGTGACCCCACAGACAGCAGGCAGTCCACCAGGCTCCTCTGTCCACAGGATTCTCTAGGCAAAAATACTTGAGTGGGTTGCCATTTCCTTCTCCGTCATGCCTAATAAAATTTTACTTTGTGACTTTATTTCCCTTTTCCTATTAACACAATTGTCAGATTGTGACAAAGTTTCTAGATCATAGATTTCAACTGCCTTTTTAATAGACAGCTAGCTGGCATAAAGAAAATGAAGGATTCTTTTACTCTTTCACAACTAGGAAACGAAATAACAAATAACTAAAGGCTCCCATTAAGTAAAATAAGGAATTAGTGGCTTGGTCAAGAAATAAGCAACCTTCTCCAGCCATTGCCCCACACCTGATCACAGATGCAAACAGACTAAAAACAACCAAGTCCAAAATTCAAACAAAATCAATAAAATCCTGATTCTCTGAATGCCTGGAAAAAAAGTGTTAGAATTTTCTGCTGTCCATTTTGACCCTCTTTGATAAAAATATTTATGAAATGTTTTATGAATTATAAAGTAATTTTCTGTGAAAACACACTAATGGATATAACTAATGAATCATCATATAATGGATATGGAAGAGATGACAAACAATGAATCTTCTGACTTTCAGTTATAACTTAAAATTCTTTTGTTGAATAACCGATATCAAACTGCTGTGTCATTTGCTTTTCTCTCTTAAAAGCAATCAATCAGATACACCTGCAATTGTTTATGGTGCTGGTACATCACGGTTTTAATACACACTATTATCCTTGTGATAAAGGTTGACAATTTTAGCAGTTTAGTAAGAAATCTGCACTGAGAAAAAGGTTTACTGAACTCCTTCAAATGCCTAAAAGCCTACAATGTCATACATGAAAAAACTCTTTACCAATTTATAGGTTTTCTGACATCTGAATAAATCACTAAAAATAGCGTGACTATAGTTAATGTTTCTTTAAAATATTTCTTAAAATTCTAAGCATTTGTCTTCTCTATTAAAAATACAGCTTGCAGATTATCTATGAATTTAAACATATGAAAAATATCAGATAATTGAGGAGAATAAAGTAGGATCTTAGTTTTGTAAAAAAGAAAACACAGTAATCTATCCTCACACTGATTCTATGAATACCTGTCCAGAACCTATCTTGTTCCCTGGTGTGCTGCCTACTGTCCCAGGGGAAGAGGGTAGAAGGGGTGGGGGGTGTTGGGAGGAAGACCTAAGCAACACAGTGCCGCCTTCTGTGGCTCTGATGGTCCACTAGGGAAGCAGACGCATCGATGTGGCAGGTGCCAGGCGCAGCATACCTTGTTTAAGAGCACCTTCTCCTGCGCGGATGAAAGAGATTTCATTGGAATCCACCATGTGATGTGCTCCATCTTGCAGAACAAACCGGAGCCCAGAGAGCTTGTGACCAGACAAAGGGCCCTTCTCGCAGGCATCCAAAAACCCCTGTTAAATGAATAGGCTTCTTGAATGTCTCTTCACTTGCAGATGCATTAAGAAAAACCCTCAAACATTTTAGTATTCAGAAGTTTAACATTTTCATGTATATTTCATTTAAAAAAAATTTCTTTAAAGTTGAACAGCCTATTTAAGCTTTATTATTGTGGAACGTAGATGAGCAATCCTTTGGAACAGTCTATTACTTAAAGGTATGAAATGGTTTGAAAATGATGCTGAGTGTTAGCAATCACTTTCTCATAACCTAATATTCAAGAATTACTAAACTCTCATGATACACTATAGAGTCAGCATGATCTTATTTAAGCTTTATTATTGTGGAACGTAGATGAGCAATCCTTTGGAACAGTCTATTACTTAAAGGTATGAAATGGTTTGAAAATGATGCTGAGTGTTAGCAATCACTTTCTCATAACCTAATATTCAAGAATTACTAAACTCTCATGATACACTATAGAGTCAGCATGATCTTAGTTTTACAAGGCGTAAACAGAGGAAGGGCAAATCTAAGAAATTCTCTAAAGTAAAACTTTAATCAAAACTGACATCTTATCAACAGCTGTGTCTTAAGCTCCTACTCTATACCTATCACAGCTCTGACTCACTGGCAGATTACTACAGAATAATTTTTGTGCTACACAATGTAAGAACTAAAATTAAAAACTAATTTCATTTTTCCAAAGCAATTCTTTTAAGACACAGCTTTATTGAGATATAACTGATATACAATAAATTATACATATTTAAAGAGTGCAATTTGATATGTGTGCAGTTCTTTTTCATTCATTAAATACTTGTAGAGCTGCTACAGTTCAAGTCAGTTTACACAGTTGCACATGTAATACAATATGTTTCTGACATTTCAAAATTGTAAACTCTGAATGCTGCAAAATATCTAAGCTTTCCTTCACCTATGTTAATCCTGGAGAATAAAAGATAATTTAAATTTGTTGAATGACACATTCGTGTGAATGACAAAATACTGTTTTGAAATTAAGTATAATGGATGATCACAAAAACTGCTACCACAATTAATGCTAAAACCAAAATCATGATCTGTTAATAAAGACTTCTAAGTTAAAAGTTAAAAGATTTTTTAAAATAACCTCAATCTTTACGAATAGACATTTGCTAAAGGTTTACAACAGTCTTAAAGCCAGTGATGTAGAAAGCTAGCAAAACACAAATAACCCCTTATATGTGCAAAGCACCTGACAATTCCCCCCAAAGAAATGTCAGAGTCTTATCCAGTCCTCGATTTTGTGAGGGGTTCAGGATAAGTATTGTATGCTCGATTTACAAAAGAAAGTGGCTCTGAACACTGTGATTTACCCAAGGACATATTAATCATTAGGAGAGATAACAACACACACAGGTGCTGGAAATCTTAATGCATGACCATTCTACTACAAGGATACTACATGTAAAACTCACAAACCCCTAACGACTACTGAAAATTTCAATTGCTAACTATAATCAATCAAGTAGTTTCAATTTATCAAGTAAAGTAAAGTCACTCAGTCGTGTCTGACTCTTTGTGACCCCATGGACGCAGCCCACCAGGCTCCTCGTGGTGGAAGTCGCTCAGTCGTGTCCGACTCTTTGCGACCCCGTGGACTGTAACCTACTAGGCTTCTCAGTCCATGGGATTCTCCAGGCAAGAATACTGGAGTGGATTGCCATTTCCTTCTCCAGAGGATCTTCCCAACCCAGGGATCGAACCCGGGTCTCCTGCATTGGAGGCAGACGCTTTAACCTCTGAGAGAAATGTAATAACTATGATTCAGAAACAGAATGATTTCCTCTCATTGTCATAGCTTATATTTATAGCTCTTGAACTTAATGACTCTAAACCAGATGGACAGCTTAATCAGATAAAGAAGCAGGACCGGAACAAAAACGAACCACAAAAGACATGACAGCAATATGATTTGATATCTGCAACGGCACCCCACTCCAGTACTCTTGCCTGGAAATCCCATGGACGGAGGAGCCTGGTAGGCTGCAGTCCATGGGGTTGCTGAGGGTCAGACACGACTGAGCCACTTCACTTTCACTTTTCACTTTCATGCATTGGAGAAGGAAATGGCAACCCACTCCAGTGTTCTTGTCTGGAGAATCCCAGAGGCGGGGGAGTCTGGTGGGCTGCTGTCTACGGGGTCACACAGAATCAGACATGACTGAAGTGACTTAGCAGCAGCAGCAGCACACTTTTTTTTTTTTTTTTTAAATGCAATAACGGCTTTGTTTGTTTGTTTTTACCTTTTCCACAGCAGGCACAAACTGCTTTGGTACATTTGACCCAAATGTTTCATCTGAAAACTCCAACTTAGTGTAGTTCTCTGGGTCCAGAGGCTCCAGTACACCTATCACTTTTCCAAACTGGCCTGCACCACCTGATTGTTTTTTATGTGTGAAGTCAAACCTGAAAGTAATATGAGAAGAAAAAAAAAAAAAAAATCAACGTAGTGTAATTACCAAAATGAAATAAACTCCTACTAATTGAAATGAAAACCACCTCTCATCAATTTTACTTCTTCCTTCAAATAGGATGGCCTTGCTATAAAATTTTATTATAGAATTTATTTAAAAAGGAATTAGCTCCTTTCTGTTCTTACTTAAAGGTGGGGTACTCCATCAAGTAATCCATGGTTTTAAATCTGCTAATTTATCTGAATTTCACAAGTAGAAAGTAAAAGTGTTAAAATAAAAAGTCAGTGGAAGGTTCTTATTCTAACCTACATTCCAAAAAGCTTACTCACTTTCTTTTGGAAACAGGGTTGTTTGGGACACAGGGTTCTGTCCTGAATCTCTCTGAGGACAGTTATCTGAAAATAGGAGTTATGCAAGTAATTCACTCAGATAGTTATTTGATTTTACAACTTGGACACTATGGACTAAAAAAATATGAAAAGGGGAGTTTCAGGAAGGATAACTAACACCTGAAAATGATTAATGGCAGAATCATCACAATTAACATAAGTCAAGTCCTCCAATAGACACATATATAGACACAGGTCAGTGTTTACTTCAGATTATTAAAGACAACATTAATAAGATGGCATAAGCATCTTGCATGCATATTAAATATATGTAAATATAGGCTACTATATCACTTAAAAAACATTTCATGAGTTTTCTACTGTTTGCAAGGCATTTTTCTATCAAACTGCAACCTTCCTCAAGACCGTAAGATGGAAGAAGCTGGCTGCTTTCAAAGTTGTCTACAGATAACTGCAGGTAAGTGGACATTAATGAACATCTGTTCCTGCATAGAGATCTGTGAATGGTTTGGCAGAAGTAAATAGCAATTTCAGTAGGAGATGTCAGCTTGGAATGAGTTTTCATAGAGAGCCTAAGTGTGAATGTACCTGATGAATTGCCTTTAAATAATGTTGCAGTTGCCAAGAGTTTCAGGATGGGCTGGCGAAACAGTGCAGAAAGGCAAACAGATATCAGAACCAAAAGAAGGACAGCAGAAGAGAAATAACTCCCAAATCACCACAGAATTACCAAGGGATTTCAAAATGGGTCCACTGACATATTCTCAGGTATGCTCAAGTTCTCCAAGACAATATAAATTGTTTTCAATTTAATAATAATATCCATACAACATACTCTAGATCTGTGCTGTTTACATGATAATCACTAACCATGGATATTTAATTGAAGTTAATTAAAATTAAATAAAATTTAAAATTCAATTCTTTAGTTGCACCAGTCACATTGCAAATGATCAATAGGCAAGTGTGGAGAGTGGCTACTGTCCGGGACAACAACCGCCAAAACATTTCCACTGCTGCACAAAGTTCCAATGGACAGCAGTGCCCTGGAGGACCAGCTTACAAACGAGTTATCCATGCAGTTTCAGGGATCCTGGCTGAGTTTATAACCAAGGGGATGCCAAACAAGAGGATACAAGTGCCAGGCTTGTGCTAAGCGCTTTCTATGGACTATAGTACTTATTCTTCACCACAGACCTATGAAGTAGGCACTATTTTTTGATCATTATTTTACGGTGAGAAACCTGAGGGTCAGAGAAGCTAAGTAACTTGCCAAATGTGCCGCAACTCTTAAGTGGCAGAGCCAGAATTTGCACCAAGACCAACAATCAAACATGTTTCTAGAAGGACAGTAAGAATGTAAACGGATTTAACCTGCACATGATACATTCAACTCAAAAGCCTTACAAGGACACTGCACAAAGAGATTTTCCTGGAGCTTAGAGAAGCGGAAGAACTAAGACACCACTTGGTAGGCAGTGAATAGACATGCTGACGGTAAAAGAATCCATGCTCTTGTGGTCAGACCACTGGCATTCTGTGAAAGGTTTCACTTTGGCAAAACATCATCTCTCACATAAACATTAATGTTAATTAGAATTGTGTTGGTTTTACTGTATATCTTACTTTGTAGATTTATTTTGACTTTATAGTCTTACCAAAGTTGCAAACCATAGGTGTTTTTACTTATTTTCATACAGTTATTTAAAACAATAATTTAATTTGCACGATCCCAGAGACTTATAATAATTTTGCTACTTTCAAGGTAACGCATACATTATTCAACTTTGAGGATAATGATCTCTTGATTAACCATTAATGAAATTTTATGAAGAAACTAAGATCTCAAGGACTCTATAGGGATAAGATTCTATTAATGCAGCTTATTTAACATCTACACAGGCAGCTTAAAGCTTTTACTGTGTGCTTCCCTGGTGGCCCAGTCTGCAATGTGGGAGACCTAGGTTCGGTCCCTGAGTAGGGAAGATCCCCTGGAGAAGGAAACAGCTACCCACTCTAGTATTCTTGCTTGGAGAATTCCATAGACAGAGGAGCCTGGCAGTTTACAGTCCAGGGGGTTCAAAAAGTCAGACATGACTGAGCAATAATATTTTTAAAAGAACCTAAATTGGTATGTGTGTTTTTAGCAAATAAACGCCTGATATTGTCTGTCACACAGCACCTCTATTATTAGCCTTATCTATTGAGATGGTAATTATATTCTTAAAGCTTCAAACTGGTGACTTTGGAGGGCTCCATACTGTATTTCTCACAACTCTAACTGATGTTAACTAGCTGCATGTCAAACTTTAAAACTTCATTTTCAGCAAAAAGATCTATGTAATTAGAATGTATTTGACCACTCTTTCTTGGGCACTATCAAAGGAGCACATAATTCACACAACTATTAAGAACACACACAAACGACTATCTAAGAGGTTGACTGTTAGATGAATGGGTCACTGGCCCCTCCATCAAAAGAAGGAAAACAGCTTTCAATTTTTCAGAAAAAGCCTTAAGAGGAGAAATGAAACCCTTTCTTTCTCTAGTTACTTGACAGCTGTTGGCTAATATAACTAAAAAGGATGGGAATGTCTCACTACTTACTATTCTTAAAAAAAAAATCTATTTACTCCAAAGCCTTTATTAATAAATAAATTTAAAAGAGTATTTGAAGAAAAGAACACATTACAAATACATTAAAAACTTTTTTGTTTCTTTAAAGCAACAACATATATAGCTACCCAAAGAACCTCCAAAATCCATTTCGGGAAAAATACTTAAGAATCTTTATTTCTAAACCAACAAGCTACAGTGTCAGTTTGGTTACATATCTGAAGAAAGTGAATCTTAGCTGCCAGTTCAATAGCATTTCTTAAGAACAGTCCACAGTGCCTTTACAGAAAAAGGTAATTAAGAGACCTGGAAAGTAGAAACGCACTGACTACTAAAAGTTTGTGCTTCCTTAAGGAGCTTTTAAAAACTGCTTTTGTCAGAAGTACTTAAATGTAGTGCCTTGTATAAACTCAGTTTTAAACTATGTTTTAATCTTCATTCAAAGTGATCCAGAAAAGTTGGAAGCATGGTGTGATCAAAATCTTATCTTTCTAAGATTAGCAAAGGAAGAGAAGAGTCCAAGTATCTTTTAAAATTCCCCTGCACTAAATTACATAATCCTCCAAATTAATGCTATCGTTTGCAGTCTTTCAAACCCTGATTTGGGCAGAACTGAGCAAGCTTGTTCCTGGAAAGGAGAGGGAAAAGAAGGAATCACAATGCTCACTACCGGGAGCTCCTCTGGACTTTGCCCAGAGCCTGACTCTGGATGGTGGATAAAGAAGTTGCTCCAGTCTGCAAGTGAAGCAACCAGACTTTTTTCACCGAGAGGAAAATTCAAAGCCCCAGAAGCGACGCTGCAGTAAAGCAAAAGCCAAAAAGCCCCTCCCCGAGCTTCTGTTAAGGTTAATAAAAGGAAGGATGTACTCCCGGACAACCCCCCCACCCCCCGCCATTCCCTCCCTACCCCCACTTAAAGGAGGAGGGGGCTCTCAGTGCAGGAACCGGAGAGCAATTGCAGGCGGCAGCAGGGCGGGGCTCCACCAGGGCCCCTGGCAGGAGCCAGCTCCCAGGCAGCTGCTTTCAGAATCTGAAGGAGGGAAGGAAGGAGAGAGAGCGGGAAGGAGCTGGTGACCCCGCCCCAGCCCACGCCCAGCCCCAGGACGGCGGGAGGGCTTTTCCGGCTGGGGTACCCAGCAGCAGGCTGGACGGGGACGGGGACGCGGACGCTCGCAAGCCTAGCCAACACTCAGCAAGAATGGAAATCCCTCCGACCCACTACCCGGCCGCCAGGGCGGCCTCGGTGGTAGAGAGCTGCATCAACTACCAGCAGGGGACTCCCCACAAGGTGTTTCTGGTGCAGACAGTCAAACAAGCCGGCCTGGAGGTGAGTCGGGCAGAGGGCGGTGGGGGCACCGGCGAGCGTTCCCTCCATTCCCTCCGCTGCCTGCTCGTCTGCTCCCAACTCCCCCAGACACCATGCCTGTTTCGGGTCTCACTGCTGCCGTCTCTCTAAAGAAGCTGGTGTTTCTGGCATTTCTCTAGTCTCTGGGGGCAGCCCCGGGGCTGTTTATTGTTTCCACAGGGAAACACACACTGTAGTTTTTATGGGCACTATTATAAGGAAATGGATAAATGTTCTCAGTTTGGGGCGGCTTCTCCCTTTTCCCCAAGTGAAACCTATAGGAACCGTTTTCAAAAGTTTCTTAAAACTGGTACCATGTTTCTCATCTACTGCTCCAATTGATCCAACAAAAGCTCTGGACTTGCCTAAGATTCTTCACTGCCTAAATTTTAAGACCAATTGTTCATTTGACCAAAACGAATGGTAAACAAACAAACAAACAAAAAAACCAACAGAAACTGACAAAACGAGGTCAGAGTGAAGGAACCGTGGGCTGAAGCTTCACTTCAACCACCCAAACACTATTGCTATTGACTGCCATGAGTGATGGGCTCTCTCTGGCTAATGGGTTAAATTAAGTGCTACGCTTAAGACCTTAGCAAGCACTAAGCTTGTTTCCATTTTACTGAAATCTAATGGATCTGACAGAAGTTTAACTGCTAACAGTTTGTAAGAGCTAACAGAGAGTACATATTTCAAAACCACACCAGGTAACATAATTAGGTATAAACTTTCAATTGTATCTTGATTCAAAAGTGAAGTACCTAAATGTTTGTCTTACTGTTATAAAATTTATTAAAGTCTCATTCTGCAGGTCCACTAATACACAAGGAAAAGCAGTACTTAACATCTCTAATCACTTTGCAGTAATCTGCCTCAAAATGGAATTCTGTTTGGAGAATTTATGAAAAATCTTTTCAGTGGGTATCCTATTTGTCATCTTTAGAATTAAAAATGTTAAAATTTCTTATGTGGAACTCAGGGTCACAATCCAGATGTCAGCGTTCTATGATGATTGAAAGTGAATTATAACCGATTATATATTCTTTTATCCCACTCTTGTTCTCATCCAAAATAACCCTGCTTAGAAGACCTGCTAAATTAGAAGTCACACACACGGTGACATGCCTTGCTCGAGGTCTAAGGCTTTAGTCATTTACCTCCAACAGTCAGCTTCCCCCGGCCCCATCAAAAGAGAATGGATTCCTCTAACAATATAAAGACTTTTTTTTGTTGTTGTTATATATTTGTTGTTATAAAAACACATTTTCTTAATTTTAGGATATTCCAGGAAGAGGACATAAGTACCGCCTTAAATTTTCTGTGGAAGAAATTATCCAAAAAGTAAGTGAAATATCCTTATTATGAAAAAAAATTTGATTCCTAACATTCCAGGTCACCTCTGCTGATCAAATCATAGGATTGATTTTGTTGGGGTTTTTTTTTTTTTGAGAAAAAGTTGTGAAATTCCTGCCTCAAAAAAAAAAAATGATCACCATACAAGGGTTAGTTTTTACTTTTTGTATATTCTGAGATACACTTAGTATTTCTATTGAGCTATTTAGAAGAGGCTCTAGATACTTCAATACGAATACATTTCCTTTGAAAATGTTATATATGCATAGGTCAGTGTGAATTTATGCCTAATATGAAGAAGTGAAATAATTAACTCTCTAATCATCATTAGGTATTTTTTATTTGTTTCATTCTGTTTCTTTTATTTAAAGAAAGCAAGTGCTTTTAGTTATTTACGAGCAACAGAAAGGCCAACTGATAACCACTGTGTTCAGATTAGAAGCCTTCAGTAAAGGGGCAGGGACGATTTTAAAAATTATACACCTATCAAATTATTAACAAGACAAACTTAAAAGGAGGGAACTGTCACTTGTACCATAACCATCTTGAAATTTTAAAAAGCTTGCCCATTTGTTAAGCATAACTAAGAGATACAGGCTAACAGAGAGAGATCCACTAAAAGGCATCTGAGCTGCTAGACGAATATTCATCTTTATAAACAGAACCAATGCTACCATCTTCTCATTTCACATCTGGATACAGACTGAAGAATCTGAGTTTGAGAAAATTTCTGTTATTTCAGGAGGAGAGAAGAATAGAATGACAATAAAGTCAGACTAACATCTGCCTTAGAAATGGACTTCCAATTACTACTGAAATACATTCAAAGTTTTCAATGAATTTACAAGATTATGAGACTTTATAAGTTATAAACTAAGTTACCTATTTTAGCTACTTCTAAGAAAACTGACTTCCCTAGTGGCTCAGACGGTAAAGGGTCTGCCTACAATGTAGGAGACCTGGGTTCGATCCCTGGGTTGGGAAGATCCCCTGCAGAAGGAAGTGGCAACTCACTCCAGTACTCTTATTGGAAAATCCCATAGACAGAGGAGCCTGGTAGGCTACAGTCCACAGGATCGCAAAGAGTCAGACATGATTAAGCAAGTTCACTTCAAGAAAATTATTGGGCAACCATAAATTAGATACCTCTGAAATAGGCATATTCAAGTCCAGTCTGAAGTAATACTGTAAGGGGGACAATGCTTTAAAGGTTCTATCTCAAAGAATAATAATTAGTAATGGATGTCCATCTACATGTAAAGATCTTTTGCAAAATATTTCAAACAGGAAGTTACAGTGAACTGCACAGCTGAAGTACTATACCCTCCAATGGGACAAGATACTGCACCAGAAGTCAACTTCACATTTGAAGGAGAAATTGGAAAAAACCCAGATGAAGAAGATAACACATTTTACCAAAGACTCAAGTCCATGAAGGAACCACTAGAAGCACAAAATATTCCAGGTATATAAATATATAGCAGAGGAAAATATTTTTTCAATTTTAAAAACAGTATCAATTTACCTGTGCTCAAAATTGTTAGATGTTTACATTATGCTGGAAATGACCTGACTTCCACAAAAATATTCATTACTAATCTAATTTAACAACAATAAAGGCCTTAGGACTTTATAGACATAGCTTAATTACTTTCTGTACACATTTGAAGAAATGTAAGAAATGACTTAGAATTTACATTTTAAAAGGTTAATACCCTCTATGTAAAATAATTCCATTTATCATATAAATATTTCCTTCACCAGACAGTTTTGGAAATGTACCTCCAGAAATGAAGCCAGTTCGACATTTAGCCTGGGTTGCCAGTGGTTATATAATATGGCAAAATTCTACTGAAAATACATGGTATAAAATGGCAAAAATTCAAACTGTCAAGCAAGTGGTAAGTAATTTCTATAAAATACACTCTAAATAGGTTCAATATTTACAAAAGGTGTCATAATTTATGATGGGATAAATAGTGCCCCTTCAGTCATTTTGTATTTACAGTAGTCAACTCGTATTTGAAGGAAAGGTCAGTTATCAAGGCTGAGAAGGTGAAGCTGAAGTTTCAAGAGTGAAGTCTTCAGTTTGCAGACTGCCAAACCATTTGGCAATAGCTTTTGTGTGCAGCTTAATACAGATCATTTCCTTTGGCAACCTAAGTTTTGTGTTCTGATTACTATAATCATGATACCGAAACTACCTCTGCTTTTTTCCTCTCCTCAAATGTTAGTGCCAGAGCTAGATACAGGGTTGACATTTTCCCCACCTGGATCTGACAAAATAAAATATTAGCATCTCAGTCTCTGTGAAGCTTGCTGCACACAACTGTCTTTGATAACCCATTCAGTCATAACTGCCCACCTCCAATCTTGTTTGTTGCTAGTATGTACTTTCAGTCTGATAGAACTACTCCACACTGCCTCTTTCTAGACCTTAAAGAGATTAAAACAAATTGAGTTTAGCTTTATTAAGAGATTTAAAAGAAAAAAAAAATCTCACTAGTAGTATTTAATGGATGCAAGAAAAAGATTCTGTAAGAGAAAAGCACTTTCCATTGGCTTATCTCAGTTTCTTGATAACCGCAAGAAAGCTAGAGCACCTTTACTCCACAAACTATTGCAACTACTTCTCAGATACTTTTGGGCTAGATCACACATAAGTAACCTTCCTGATCTTTCAGTTCAGTTCAGTTCAGTCGCTCAGTTGTGTCCGATTCTTGCGACTCCATGAACTGCAGCACACCAGGCCTCCCTGTCCATCACCATCTCCCGGAGTTCACTCAGACACACGTCCATCGAGTCGGTGATGCCATCCAGCCATCTCATCCTCTGTCATCCCCTTCTCCTCCTGCCCCCATCCTCCCAGCATCAGGGTCTTTTCTAATGAGTCAGCTCTTTGCATGAGGTGGCCAAAGTACTGGAGTTTCAGCTTTAGCACCATTCCTTCCAATGAACAACCAGGACTGATCTCCTTTAGGATGGACTGGTTGGATCTTGCAGTCCAAGGGACTCTCAAGAGTTTTCTCCAACATCACAGTTTAAAAGCATCAATTCTTCAGCTTTCTTCAAGTCCAACTCTCACATCCATACATGACCACTGGAAAAAACCATAGCCTTGACTAGACGAACCTTTGTAGGCAAAGTAATGTCTCTGCTTTTGAATATGCTATCTAGGTTGGTCATAACTTTCCTTCCAAGGAGTAAGTGTCTTTTAATTTCATGGCTGCCATCACCACCTGCAGTGATTTTGGAGCCCCAAAAAATAAAGTCTGACACTGTTTCCACTGTTTCCTCATCTATTTCCCATGACGTGATGGGACCAGATGCCATGATCTTCATTTTCTGAACGTTTAGCTTTAAGCCCAACTTTTTCACTCTCCTCTTTCACTTTCATCAAGAGGCTTTTGAATTTCACTTCACTTTCTGCCATAAGGGTGGTGTCATCTGCATATCTGAGGTTATTGATATTTCTCCCGACAATCTTGATTCCAACTTATGCTTCTTCCAGCCCAGCGTTTCTCATGTAAGTTAAATAAGCAGGGTGACAATATACAACCTTGACATACTCCTTTTCCTATTTGGAACCAGTCTGTTGTTCCATGTCCAGTTCTAACTGTTGCTTCCTGACCTGCATATAGGTTTCTCAAGAGGCAGGTCAGGTTGTCTGGTATTTCCATCTCTCTCAGAATTTTCCACAGTTTATTGTGATCCACACAGTCAAAGGCTTTGGCATAGTCAATAAAGCAGAAATAGATGTTTTTTTGGAACTCTCTTGCTTTTCGATGATCCAGCGGATGTTGGCAATTTGATCTCTGGTTCCTCTGCCTTTTCTAAAACCAGCTTGAACACCTGGAAGTTCACAGTTCATATACTGCTGAAGCCTGGCTTAGAGAATTTTGAGCATTACTTTACTAGCGTGTGAGATGAGTGGAATTGTGCGGTAGTTTGAGCATACTTTGGCATTGCCTTTCTTTGGGATTGGAATGAAAACTGACCTTTTCCAGTCCTGTGGCCACTGCTGAGTTTTCCAAATTTGCTGGCATATTGAGTGCAGCACTTTCACAGCATCATCTTTCAAGCTTTGAAATAGCNGTGCGGTAGTTTGAGCATACTTTGGCATTGCCTTTCTTTGGGATTGGAATGAAAACTGACCTTTTCCAGTCCTGTGGCCACTGCTGAGTTTTCCAAATTTGCTGGCATATTGAGTGCAGCACTTTCACAGCATCATCTTTCAAGCTTTGAAATAGCTTAGCTGGAATTCCATCACCTCCATTAGCTTTGTTTGTAGTGATGCTTCCTAAGGCCCACTTGACTTCACATTCCAGGATGTCTGGCTCTAGGTGAGTGATCACACCATCATGATTATCTTGGTTGTGAAGATCTTTTCTGTACAGTTCTTCTGTGTACTCTTGCCACTTCTTCTTAATATCTTTTGCTTCTGTTAGGTCCATACCATTTCTGTCCTTTATCGAGCCTATCTTACCTTATCCTTAAAGGACCTTCTTTGTTGATATAGTCAATAGGGATTGTTTCAAGAGACTATAAAGAGAGAATACTTTTATTCAATCCTGGGGCCATTTTTATAACTACTATTAACCAAAGGAGCTACAGGATTTTTCAGTGTCTCATTATAAGCGTTTAAGAGCCTTGTTTAAGTACAGCAAATTTCTGATGATCAAGGTTTGAAACTGTGTAGATATGCTATTTCTGTGTAGTTGATGGTATACTTTAGATGCCCAAAGCAGTAGACAGCATAAATCAAAGCTTTAGTTACAAATCAAATATTACATTTTATTATTTTCTGTTTTTTGAAAGAGAATTTCTATTATAAAATTAGTTTTCTTTAGTGTAAACACTCATTTCAGCTCTTTATCCCTTAAACGATGCTTTTTTGAGCAATGGAAATATTAAGGAATCTTAAATGACAAATTATAGACTGTAATGTTCTAAAATGTTCAAATTATAGACTATAATGTTATGAGTTCCACAACTCAGAAACAAAAAACAGAAAGGGTAAATGATTTATTCAGTAAGGAATGGAAAAAAAAAAACACGATTTTAAAACATAGTTTGAAAGAAATCTTATTTGTAAGAGACAGTTTTTCTGCCAGACCAAATAAATTATGACATTCAATTTGTAATCTTTTTGGCTGTGCTGTGTGGCATGTAGAATCTTAGTTCCCCGACCAGGGATTGAATCCACGTCCCCTGCAGTGGATGCATGGAGTCCTAAATACTGGACAGCTAGGGAATTCCACAACATTCAATTTTTAATTTTACTTAACTATTATCATCTACTAATGAAAACTGATTTTTAAAATTAAAATATACTTTTTGCCAATGATACTGTTTAAAATGCCAGGTTTTTATTTTTTATTATAGCAAAGAAATGATGACTTCATCGAGTTAGACTACACTATTCTCCTTCATGACATTGCATCGCAGGTATAGTATCATTTACCATTATTTAATGTCACTTTGGAAACTGAGACTCACTTTGTAGCCTCAGTGTATGCCTTGTTAATTTTGACTCTAATTCAGAATTCATGTAAGTTCAAATAGGCACCAGATTTAAATATATTATCACTTGTAGCAATTTAACTTGTCTTATGCTGTCTTTATGAGGGCTGTTTTGTTTCCAACAGAATATAAGTTTTCCTAAATATTTCCTAAATATTTTTATTAACTTTATCACAGCATTAGTTTCTTTTACTTGCAGGAGATTATTCCTTGGCAAATGCAAGTTCTCTGGCATCCACAATATGGTACTAAAGTAAAACATAATAGCCGTCTGCCAAAGGAAGCACAATTGGAATAAATGAAGACCATAACACTGGATTAAGTGTAAACATGCTTGTTAATGATGACCTGTATACCAGTCTTCATTGATATCTAGCTTAAGGGGTTAGACAAATCCCACAAGTGTCATTATCCATAATTGGCCTGATTACAGTAGAGAACTATATAGCTTCCATAATAAAGAGCATCACAGTGTAAAAGTGTCTTATCAACAGTAACAGTGCCGTGTATACCCCTAATAAAACCTTTTAATCCCAGCCTCCTGGCTTGCTTCAGCGTGTTCGATACTTACGGAACAGGGGCCGTAATGGTCTCTCTAAAGCAACTTTGGGCTTTCCAGTGATACAAGGACAGCCATATTCTCTTTCCATTCGCTAAAAAGAACAAGAGAGATCTTTTTTGATATATTTAAATTAAAAAATAATAAACTAAAAGAAGAAAAATCCTAAGAGTCTTAATTACCTTAGAAGGATTCATTTAAAAGTCAAAGTGTTAGTCACTCAGTCATGTCTGACTCTTTGTAACCCCACAGACTGTAGCCCATCAGGCTCCTCTGTCCATGGGATTCTCCAGGCAAGAATACTAGAGTGGGTTGCCATTCCCTGGGAATTTTCCCAACCCAGGGATCAAACCCGGGGGTTTCCTGCATTGCAGGCAGATGCTTTACCATCTGAGACACCAGGGAAGGTTATGATAAGCAAATGATAAATCTAAAATCACTTAAGTACCTTATAGGATAAATACATTACAAACTTTTACAGATTTTATACAAACAAATTCTAATTTAGACTGATTAACTTACACTTACCTCTGGTTAATCTACTAAAACTTTACCTCTGCTCCATTTCATTACATTTTCATTGGAATGGTATATGGATCTATTGTCAAAATTTTCTACTATCTCAATTTAAGAGATACAATCACAACCAGAATTTTAATCATAAGTCAGATACATTAAATGAGTCATATATATTTTGATCTCATTCATATACCTATAAGACCTTTTCTAGGAAAGTAGGGTCTCCCATCTACCCATTTGTTTATCCACATTATATTGATCTTCAAGTACTGACTTGAGAAGAAAACAGGTAAGAAATGGCCTGGAGAGTGAGTACTGGTGGGCTGACTTTCTCAGCAGGTTTCTCCCTGAGGTTGTCCCCCTAAGGCTGAGACCTTAGGGATATACTTGACCCAAAGAACCATGACCTAGGAATGGATGGATGGTCTGACCACAATGTTTTACAAATAAAAAGATTTAGAGATCAAAAGTAATTAGTAACAGATAGTAGAAGATGCAGTATACCACATCTGGATAAAAAACCAGAGTGAAGATTGAAGAACACTATTAGTTTACGACCATTAGACTGAGAATTCTTGACTTTTACACTCTTAAAACACAGACATAAATGAAGTGACTTTAACTTCTTTGTTATTCACTACCTGAGCATAGATTTCCAGGTGTAATTCTCCCATTCCAGATACAATTGTCTCTTTGCTCTCAGTGTCAAAGTGGACTTTAAATGTGGGATCTTCTCTTGTAAACCTGCCAATACCTTTTGAAAATTTTTCCAGATCATTCTTAAAAAAAAAAAAAAATTATACATTGTATTAAGCATGATAAGCAATGAAACTTTAAAAATAATCTGATTGAATGAAATCAAATACATGGGCAGTTAAATAAAAATGATCTACCATTTAAGTTCTTCACGCTATTTTAATATATGAGCTTGGATACCGCACGAGAGCAAGGAACAGCTAACTTACACAAATTTCTTTTCATACCAAGATTCAAGAGTCTAAGACTTAACTCTGCCCTTTCCTATTGACAAAATCTCTCCATTTGTGGAAAACTCCCCATAAAACAGAAAGTAGAATCTGTTACAGTTTAGAAATCCTAAACCAAAGGATTGGTTGAGGCTGTAATCAACTGTAACTGTGTTACAGTTTAGAAATCCTAAATCAAAGAAATCAGCACGGTCACCAAGACTATAGGACAGTTAAGACCGGCAAATGCACACTGAGACATCTCCATTTCCAAATAATCTACCTGGATGTAGTTTGATGTACCTCTATCCTCCTTAGATGTTAATTCCTTATACGGTAAGCAGAATGGTGTTCTTCTTTAAAGGCATGCCCATTCCCCCCAAATCTGTGACTGTTTCCTGATAAAAGGGACTCTGTGGATGTGATTAAGGTTACAGACTCTTCAGATAGGGAGATTATCATGAATAATCTGGACAGGTCCAGTGTAATTACATGAGACTTTAAAAATGGAAGAGGAATGAAGAAGGGCAGTTGAGAGATAAGCGGGAAATAACAGGAAATATCTGAAGCATGAGAGGGGCTCATTTCACTGTTGCTGCACTGAGGACAGGAGAAAGGGGGCTACGAGCAGCCTCTAGAAGCTAGGAATGGCCCTCAGATGACAGCACGGAAATCTCAAGTCCCACAGCAAGGAGCTGAATTCTGCCAACAATCTAAGCAAGCAAGGAACCAAACTGTCCCCCAGTGCCTCCAAGAAAGGAACACAATCTTGCCAATATAATACTTGATTTTATCCCATTAAGAACTGTGAATTGTGACCTATACAACTGTAAAATAATACATTTGTACTGTTTTTAAGCCACTAAGTTTTTGCTAATTACTTATGGCAGCAATAGAAAATTAACAAGCCCTGATCACCAGTGTTAACAGCCATATACGTAGCTAAAGAGGTGTTAATGTGTTTTGTTTCTGTTATTTGGAATTCTAACCACAAGGCTGCAAGGTAGAATTATCCTCATTTTACAGGTGAGGAAGCTAGGTACAGAGAAGTCAAGTGACTTGCTCAAGGCCACCCAGCTAACTAGGAATGAATCTTAAGATAGTCTACCTCCAAAGTCTTTTCCCTTTTCTCCACTACTGAGATTCAGGGTTTTATGCAGCATTTCATTATTTGATTTGTATTAACTGCAGCAAACAGACTACCTTGAGACACCAAAAAGCTTTTTGAATATTGATCCATTTGATTTCCATCCATTATTGTGAAATATCAACATTAAAATGTCTACATAAACTCTGAATTTAGGAATAAAGAATAATATTTTTAACTTCTAGTCCTTTGTCTTCCAAAGGGAAAAGCAACCAATTTGGCAAAGAACTTTGAACCAACTGGCCTATCGCTGTGGTAAGATGTAAGGTTTGACTTGCTTCAAATTTCTGAGATGGAGTGACTTAATGTTTCTTGCCACCTCGACATTCTCTTTTCTGTAACTTGAGAAGGAAAATCTCAAATTCCTCAAAACAGATGAAGCAGTAGCCGTTAATATATCCATAAGACAATAAATCAGAACATGCTCTATAATGATAGTACCTAGATGACAAGAGATCATAAAATGTTCACTCATGCACAAATGAATTAATTTCAATGCGGCGCATTAACATGACAGTTATGAATGTAACTAACTTAAGAACTAAACAATTATGGTTCAAGATCAGGACTAATTTCAGTGACAAGTTATGCAAATATAGAACCTATTCAAGCAATTTTGGCTGAAAAGCTAAATGACATGAAATACAATCATAAAACTGTTATATCTGAAAGTGAGTCAAAACAGTCTTATTTGCAGGCCTTCTATGTTATAATCAGACATTTGCTGCATAACTACCATAGATGTGGAGATGTACTATAATCCATGAGGCAATTACTTGATGCAATATTCTATTGTTCTTTACAGTGAGGTTTTTCTGCAACTTAGGACAAATGCCCCAGTTTCCTCTTTTCTATCTCTTATGATCTGCATCTAGGAAGCTACTTACACTTACCATTCTGGAGCCAATGATACCTTTACTACAGTAAGAGTTATAAAGCACAGTCTCATGAATATGTTAAAACCATCAACTTCTTCAAATATTCTGAGGAGTACTTACTAATAATAGACTGGTAAATTTTAAAAGATGATTTGAATACCAGAAAAGGAAACAGAGTCCATAAGAGTGCTTATGGTCATCACAAAACACCATATGCATTGTGGAGACAGGTAAAAATGAGCTCAAGGTTTTATTGTGATTTACTAAGTGCTAAATCAAACTCCTACCTTGTTAGATGGCTTCATTGCTATTGAAATGACAGGATCGGGAACATGAATTGACTCCTAAAATATTTTTAAAAGAACAGACAAGAATTCAAATACAGTACTGTATATGTCAGAGATGGATTAATTTTAATGTTCTTTACAGAAGAAAACACTATAGTCAACATCTTTAAGGCAGACAAAATATATCTTGCTCTACTTTTCATTACATGATGACTATATTAATATATAAATAAAGGTTATACTGCAATCATTGATAAGAGAAGCAGAGAAAGGGACTAGATTCTTTATACATACAATATCTCATTTAACCAGTCACAACTCTGAGAGGCAATGGATTTTATTATCCCCATTTTACAAATAAAATAATTAAAGGGTTGGCAAGAAAAATGAATAACTTGGTCAAGGGCCAGCGGTAGCACAGGGCAGAAGTAAGGCTCTGACCAACGTCTATTTGCTTCAAAGCTCAAGCACTTTCCACAACCTCCAGTCCCTTCATACTGCTAATGACAAGTTTAGAGAGTCTCATCAATAATACTTATTAAAAAGTCCACTTATTGAAACTGATTTTTGTAGTGTCCTAACTCCACATGTAAAACCACAGACATTAGAGAATATTAAACAAGAAGGCTAAATTATAAAATTAAGAATTCATCATATGATATAGGAGCTACTACAGAGATCATCTGTTAGGGCTGGATGAGTTCTTATATATAAACAACCTGCTGTAAGCTCCTATCCCCTTTGTATTCATATTCTTCCTTTACTGAATTCAGGAGAGGAAGCACCCTCAGGAACACATAGTCATACTGTAGAAGAGCCGCCCTCCCGTGGGGGCAAAAAGGGGGCGGGAGTGAAGGGGACTGAAAAGCAGGAAGTGCCCTGAGCATACTCTCCTAGTTGCATCCTGCCTGCAGAGCACAGTTCTGGTCTGTCATGCAATTCCCCCGAGTCCAGCCTAAATGTTACAGTCTGCTCTATGGTTCTCTAGGAGACTGAGGGAGGCATCCTCCCTCCAGCTGTGAGTTACTAAGAAAGGAGCACTTGGCTGGGACCAGCCTGATGATAGTGACAGCAACCAGGGATGCACCGACAGGGAGGAGGAGTCACGGCCACACAGGCCAGGTTACCTAGTGGAGATTTTCCCTCCATGCTAAACCTTGGAGGATGGTGGAATGATTTTACTAAGAAATATCAGGTAAGTTAGCTAACACAGGGCACTTGTTCAGCTGACATTAAAAGAGCCACAGCCAATCTACACTTAACGCCTGTGGCACTCAACGATAGCTTCTGTGTTTTTCTTAAGTACCAAAATATACATTTTTGAAATGCAAGTGATAAACAGCTTTGAAATTAATGACTTACCATAGAAAGGCTGCTATTATCTTTGTTTGTGAATGTGTCTCCACTGGCACAGTCAATGCCAAACAATGCACAGATGTCTCCAGCAAACACTTCCTCAACATCCTAGAGAAAGAAATAATACAAAATGATACTTGCAAGTAATTCAAATCTGTACATAATCACTAAAAAGTAACGGCACAATAAACACACTGTGCACAAACATGCCAGAATCTCACCATGAATTCCACAAAGAATTAGAATCAATGCAATACCAACAATCAACCATGGCGAGATACACCTTCAACAGGGCTCTTATTTAAACCACATCTCAACTGGCAAGATTCTACTGTAAATGGAAACTCAGAACACGGCATCTTTACTTGGAGGATCTGCAGTACCAACAGAACACAGAGCCTCATGGTTCTAAAGTTATTCCTATAGAATTAAAAAGTATGTAGTACTATACGTGCTGCCATTGTCTAACAAGGAAATGTGTATGACAAAGGCATACACGGAAAACTTGTAAAGGAAGTTTTGAAAACAAAGGCAGGAGATGTAAGCAGTTAAGAAAACAGGAAATCTAAGAATAAAGCACTGGGGCCTCTAAACTTCCTAGTCTTTGTCCTTTTAAATTAACAGTTCATTCATAACAGCTGTGGCTGTGAAAGAGCAAGTGTGCGTGTCTTGCTTTAACGGTTACACAGCTATAGGGATCCTTCTGGCCCATGAAACAGCTGTGACAATCACTAATCCCTCTAGCCTGCCCCCTGCTGCCTATTTCAAAAAACAACGATGTCTAATTTTGAAAGACTGTCTATTCATTTTCCAGGAGATGCAACAGTTATGGACGCCAAAAATGTCCACCATAAGATTTTGCTTAGACTAATAAATTTCTCTAGGAATAACAGAGCTGAACTGGGAAAGGGTGCAAGGAGAGGACAATCTCCTGTACTTGGTATCCCTGCCAATGCTTAACCCTGTGGACCACAGAAGGCTAGGACAGGTTCAGAGCCAATTCAAGAAGTCAAATCATAGCCAAAGTTTATCTCCCAGACTAGGCCTTCAGAGGTTTTAAATCTTTAGATGAACTCTAGCACCAATAAAGCCCTTCTAGGGGTTGATTCTATTTCCATATTTCAGGAAGTAAATCCACTGAGCAATATGGGAAGTTACATGTAAATTTATTATTTTCATTTACTTTTGAGAACCACAGTTCCACTGAACTTAAAAATCTATTATACTCTTTCCAAGGTTAGCTCTTGAGGAAAGTGCTGTCCCTTCTCCCTAACCCTGGCCACTGAGGCAAGACAGCCAACTCACAAACGGTGGTATAAAACGTGTTCTTAATATGTGCTAATTTAGCCAATACCAAAGTGCTACATGAGAAATGTAGCCCACCTAACTAAAAAGGAAGAAGCTAGGGAAACACATTCAACTAGAGGTGATTTTCTTGTGGAGCTCAGGATACCAAAAAAGCAGACCTATTTCAACTGCATGAGAGAAATTTCTGATCGTACAATGAAGCACGGGTACTCGCCTCCATCATGTCGGCATGCATGCGAACCAGTCGCTGCACACGCACTTTCTTTCTCGTCCTTGTATTATAGATGTTATCACCTTTCTTCAACTCTCCTTGATAATTGCGAACATAAGTTAACTGGCCAAATCGACCCGCCTAGAAGTCAAGGTTAGGTAAGGACAGAAAGAGTAAAAAAAGAAACATAGGAATCAAAAATAAGAGGAAAATTTCATAATCACCTTCAAATACTTGCTCTCAGTTTTAGTAGTACAACTTACATATATATGTTTCAGCTTATTGTCATAAACTAATTTGATGCTAGTTTTGAATAAAGTTAAATGGTTCTTGTTCTTTCTGATATCAAAATCCAAGACACTACTTTTGTTTCCTCTGAAAAAAGTTATTAGAAAAAGTTTTAAAATTATATAATAAGGCAGTTATTTCATAAGTTCAGTTTAATACAGTAAGATATAAAAATAAGGTAAAATTATATTAGAAAGACAACAAAAATATCATTAGAAATGAAAGACTATACAGTTAGAAAAACTGATAATCACCTGGAAAGCTATACAAATATGAATTCTATAAAGTAACTGAATATAAAATGAATAATCAGGATCATCTCCTCCTGAATATTAACACTAAATGTTAGGTAAATATTTAAAAGTTGCCAGTTTTTCCCATATAATATTTAGGTTTAACACAATAGCAATAAAATTCCAAAGAGGACTTTTAAAATATATTATTAGTGATTTTTAATATTTAGAAGGAAAGCTAAAAACAGAAAATAACCCTGATATAAGAACATGCTAAATACTTCAAAATATTAAAAGAATAGCCCTTATAGAATAAATATCTAAAATGTTTAATTCATTAGTCAACAGATAAAAAAGGAGACATGACAATCAATGAAAAAATTTGACACTGTTCAAAAACTGGTAACTGTACAAATGTTCTTCTATTTGGAGACAGAGGAAATACACTTAGATCCTAACACTACATTCAGCAAAACAAAGTCCTATAGGATTAACAATGAAAAAAACAAAAAAACCCACAAGAAAGCAGAAGAGACAAAAGTAAGTATTTATAGAATATAATCAAAGAGGAAGATTGAGAAAATGACAAAAAGCAAAGACTGATGTATTTGACTATGTAAATTTTAAACTAATTGGTTTTTTAAAATTTTATTAGAGAAAGGTTCATACAAGTAAGTAAAACACTTTGACTCTAATTTTAAAAAGGGAAAGACAAAAAAATAAAGATGGAATTACAAAAGAAGACACAGAATTGCATAATGATTATATGGAAAAATGTTTTCTATTATTAAGAATTAAGGCAAGATATGGGGAAAAAGATTGGGGGGAGGGATGGTAAAGGAGATGGACATATACACACTGCTACATTTAAAATGGATAACCAATAAAGACCTACTGTTTAGCACAGGGAACTCTGCTCTATGTTATGTGGCAGCCTGGATGGGAGGGGAGTTTGGGGAAGAATGGATACATGAATATGTATGGCTGAGTCTCTTCCCTGTTCACCTGAAACTAAAAATATGAAGCAATCTGGCAATATATACCATTAATTAAACATTTAAAATATTCTATATCTTTTACTCAAGAAACACATTCTGGGAATCCTAAGAAAAATATTCCTAGGACTTCCCTGGTGGCACAGCGGATGGGAATTGGCCTGCCAATGCAGGGGACATGGGTTTCATCCCTAGTCCAGGAAGATTCCACACGTCGGGGAGCAACTAAGCCCGTGCACTGCAGCTACTGACGGTGTGCCTAGAGCCAGTGCTCTGCAGCAAGAGAAGCCACTGCAAAGAGAAGCCCAAGTACTACAACAGAGAGCAGCCTCTGCTCACCAAAACTAGAGAAAGCGCGCACACAGCCAGCAAAGACCCAGCGCAGCCAAAAATAACTAATAAGCACACTGTCACTGCAATGTCATTTCTACTTTTTAACTTAAAATTACTTTTTCTGGATTTAGAATAAAAATCATACTGGAAAAATTTAAAAATAAAACTAGGAAAAAGCACACCCCCAGTATAATTCCATCCCAGAAATAACCACCCTTGAACACTTTGGACTTATCTACCTTTTTCCTCCTTAAAATATTATACACAGAAGCACGCCACCACAACAAAAAGCACACCCAGTCCCCAAATCTTGGTTCCTAATACCATTCACAATTAAAAGGAACCAGGACTCTTAGACAAACAGCTGATTCTCAGGCTGGGGCAGGGAATATACAACATAAGCATGGAAGGTAAGGAAGTGCTCAAAGAAGCAAATTACTGGGGAATGTCTAAGGGACACAAAAGCCGCCTGAAAGAGCACCAACAGCGAAAACTGCTCAGTCTGGCAGTAAAATAAATAACATAGTACTGGATTTTAACTCAAAGTATGAAACAAATATACATAAGTCCAGACTGATAAAAACAAATGACTGAATAAATAAATATGGGGGAGAAAGGACAACTCCCCTACACAAGAATCCCATGTAACTCACAGAGACACTGCCCCCTCATGGAGGAAGAGAGAAATTCCCCACCCCTTAAGTGTGGGCCGTGCAAGAAACCTTCTTCCAGTCAGTATGAACAGGGTGGGGGACAAAGTAACTTTACAGTGGAGAAATCTGTAACTAAATTTTTCCCAAGAGTCACTTTGTAATAGGAATAAAAGCCTAAAAGAAAAGAAAAATTCTATATACAGCAGTTAAATACATTAGAAAGCAACTTACCTCCAGTTTAAAAGCCAGGCCAACAAATGGATGGGAACTGTCTCTTTTGGGGTTCATTAAGATTTTGGTTTTCTCTTGGGAGTCACTTAAAATAAAAGACATACACATTTGTGAGATGAAACATTTGATATTTCTTTTATATCAATTTGTTTCATCAGAATATTACCTGAGAAAAAGCACACTTGCCCTGAACATTTCTGAGCTTATTCTTCAGTGAAATTTCACTGAATGGGATCAACAAGAATAACTTCTGGCCAATACTGCACTATGACAGGACCAGAGTAGAATAATAAACAAAAAATGAGTCTCAGAAAAAAATAATGAAAGCTTAAAACATTTTTGTTTCTTAAATAACATTAAAAAAAAAAATTGGTTCCAAATGAGAGAATTTTCTAATGATGTAAATCTTGATAATGAAACAAACCATATTCTAACTTAAAAAGAGAATATGATATGGAAAGGTATAATAAATATTTTTCTTTATTCCAAAATTGTTACCCAAACAAAAATAAAGGTTGGTTTTTATAAATTATTGGAAAAAACCCACAAATGCAACATAATTTCAAAAGCCATTCTTAAATTCCTTTCCAGTGCACAGATGTTAAATTCTCTGTGCAAAGACTAAAAATCAATTTCCAAGACTTACTCCTGGTTGTGAATAGCGTAATTCTGGACTTCAGATGGATTCGGGAGGTATTCTAAAACAGCATCTAAAAGGGGCTGAACGCCTTTGTTTCTCAGGGCACTTCCCAAAAAGACAGGAGTAAAGGACCTGTTTAGAGTAGCTCTTCGAATGGCAAGCTACAAAAGAAAAAAAAAAACAATAATGATTAGTTCATCTTAAGGTTACATTTGTGTTTCAGATTAATTACAAAGCAACAAATGAACGAAATAAATTGATACTCTTTGGAGTACTGGCTTTAGTGGAGACTGGAATGGGGTTCTCTATAACTTAAGGTCAAAATACTGTTCCCCCAAAAAACAGAAAGAAAAAGGCTATTTAACTTTCAACACTGTAACTGCTTTCAACCCTTAGAATGTCACTAACTTTCAATTTGGAGAAAAAACTATATATATATACACACAGGACAGTGTAAATGGTATGTTAACAATTGTGTAAAACAGAGGAAAAAGCAATATGTATGCGAACAAAAAACAAAAATCTATGGAAAAAAACACCAGAAACTATTAACTGACAACCTGGTTTAGGAATGGGGCCCAGAGTGGCTCAGACAGAAAAGAATCTGCCTACAATGCAGGAGACCTGGGTTTGATCCCTGGGTTGAGAAGATTCCCTGGAAGAGGGCATGGCAATACACTCCAGGATTCTTGCCTGGAGAATCCCCACGGACAGTGGAGCCTGGCAGGGTCCACGGGGTCATAAAGAGTTGGACACGACTGCACAGCTAAGCACAGCACAGAGCGCCGGGCAGATGAGAGCCAAGTAAGAGACTTCTTATTGTGTACCTTTATATAGTTTTTAAATGTTTAAACCATATGAAGGTATCATCTACTAAAAAAACAATTAACCAATTTGTTTTCTTTTTTAAAAGGATATACATAAAGGAAGCCAAACCAGTGCAAGTTGCTCATAAATTAAGGGTCCTGATAGTAACAGGCTACAAATAACGACCTCCTGGTCCTGTACCAACCTCTCGTGCAAGCACCATCCATGTGCCCCAGCCTTGCTCCTCAGGAGCCACTGGCTACAGGCCTCAGAGGGGACAGTAGAGCTTTAGCCCTGGTGGCTGGAAGAGGCCAACAGCAGTCCGTGCTGTAGCCACAATCCACCACAATTGTTGGTGCAGCAGAAATATGGAGCAGCATAGTTATTTCTCAGTCCTCAGGAAAAATAGAAACCTAGATATTCCACAAACTAAAAGCAACACATTTATAACCACAGTTTCTAAACATCACAAGGAAAACTAGGATAACAACTGAGCACAATAAAAGGAGTATAAAAAGCAGAAAATAGGCATGTTAAGAACGCAATTACTACTTGAAACTCTCTTAAAAACTTGCTTTTTCTAGGAACCAGAAATGGCTTTGTCACTAACCATTGAGGTTACTTTAGGCCACAAAGTCACATTTTTGACTTTCCAACCCTCCCTTATATGCAAAAGTAGGAACGAATGAATTTTACCATACCTTCTTTACTTCCACTGAATAGAGAAACACGAGTGTGGTTGATAAATAGAAAAAAGGAGAAATTAAAGCTAAACCTATACCAGCCTAACAAAAGCTATGTTCTTACCCCAAATTTCCCTTACTTTTCTAAGAATCACATTCACACTTGAAAACTGTTGCCTTCCCACTATCCCTAATATATCCAAAGACAACACAGAAACCAAAGTACACTGCACCCTGGAAGAAAGCAGGAAACGCATCAGGACTGAAAGCACTCTCGCTGAAAGCCCCCTGCAAGGCTGGCCCCTGGCTGGCTTCTGGGAGTCTGGGTATCAGGGGATTCCCAGCATTTGAGAGCTGGTAAGACTGGTTCACTGTGCCTATACGGCTGCAAAAACAATGGGATGTATGCCAATACCTGCTTTCCTTCTGGAATCCTGGAAATTTGTATGTGCTAGGCAGGGTGTGTCTATGTGAGTGAGTGTGTCACTCAGTCATGCCTGACTCTGTGACCCCATGGATCATAGCTGGCCAGGCTCCTCTGTACATGGAATTCTCCAGACAAAAATACTGGAGTGGGTAGCCATTCCCTTCTCCAGGGGTGCTGGGGTCCAGCCCCGGTGGATTCAGGGAATTCAAAGCGGGGACGGAGTCGGCGATTAAAGAGGGATTAATTAGAAATTTAAAGGGAGATTAGGGAAGAATAATATAGTGAAAAAATAGAGGAGAAAAGAGGCTGATATTCCTTGGTTTACACGGAAAGCTAATAAATCTCAAGACAAGAAACTTGCACCGTTTACGTTAGGCCACAGGCGCCTGGTTGAATAGCGGAGGGTGCCCCACCTTGGGCTCCCTCTCGCGTGGGTCTTAGAAGCCTGGGCAAATAAGTAGACACAGAGAGCCTCTGCATTCCAAGGGATCAGCCTGAAAAAGAGAGGGAGGGAGAGAGAGAGTCGACAGGAGGGAGGCCAAGCTTGTGCAAAAACCCCATAACTTTATTTTCAAAAGGTGCTTATATACCCTAAATTTTACATAATGGAAGATACAGAGTCATTCAGGGGCAGCAGTCCTGACCCTTATGATACCAGGCTTTCTTTCTGCATATCTTTCTGTATACAAAAGGTCTCAGGTGATTTACATTATTTTCTGGCCAAGAGGCCTGTTAACACTTTATGGCTCTCTCTTCCTTAATGAATGTTAATCTCATTTCCCCTGAAGTGTTTTTCTTTAATCTGCATCACCCTCAAAGCACCAAAGTTAGATCCCTGTAGAACAAAGGTGCAGTGGGTTATAACAAAAAAGGTACTTAACTCAAAGATCTATGTTGCTACTTGTTTTTTCTATATACCAACTATATCAACAAATAAAAGATATGAAAATTTGGCAGCAAGTATTGGCTCAACAATGAAACCCTTAATCAGTCCTATTCTAATGATTTTGACTCCTGGAAACCCCTACATTCCTAGGATGTTTTAAGCTTCCTGTGCCTCTCCCAAGGAGGCTGTGAGCAATCACATGCGCAGTTGTAAAAGGCCGGGACAGACCTGTCAGCAAGTTAGAAAGCTAACCAGAGGGGTTTGAGCTGAGACACTCTTTTTATATGCAGGAGACTGTTAGCTGGAACTCAACTTTTTCCAGAAAAAGGTGGTGGGGGATAGCCCCTTGTTAATGTCAGAGGAGTTGGTGAAAGGCATAATATAGTAAAGCAGACAGATTTTGGTTCTGGAGGTAGATGCTCGAGAAAATCCTGGCGGGGGGCAGGGTGCCCTGTGGCCTGATCTCGCCTTTGCGTTTGTCAGGCCCCCTTCCTCATGACCTTTGCCACGGGCGGGATTCCCCAAGCTGGCTCCCAGCACAAGGGGATCTTCCCAACCCAGGGATTGATCCTAGCTCTCCTGCATTGCAGTTTAATTCTTTACCATCTAACCTACCAGGGAAGCTTTATGTGACCAGCCTCCAGTGAAACCTTAGGCACTAAGTCTTCTCAGGGACCTTCTCAATGACCTTCTCCAGTAGACATTTCACAGGTACACTCACAACTTGCTGCTCGAGGACACAGGCATGCACGGCAAGACTCCACCTGAGAGTGCCTGTAAGCTTACACCTGGTTCCTTCTGGACGTTACCTCACACGCCTTTCCCCTTTGCTGATTCTGCTTTGTACTCTTTCACTGTAATGCACCAGAGCCATGAGTGTGACTGCGTGCTGAGTCCTGACTCCCAGTGAATCACAGAATCTGGAGTGGTCTTGGGGACTCCTGACACATTCCTTTTAATAGATCAAGACCTCTCTCTGGTGGTTCTTAGGATACACTGCTTGACTTTATTTAAGGCCCAGACCTATACTTTCCTATACGGAGTTCTTTAGTCACTAGAGAGCTAAGGTGATAAGGCCTTTGTGAATGGTACAGAACTCAAGCTGAGATATGTTAGTAAGCATCTCAGCTTCAATAGGGTTCTTTCCTTGTGCACCTGATCTATAAACTCCCTGAGTACACTGTATTACATACAGTGTTTACTTATCTTATCTCTGCTAAGTGCATGAAGTGGTTTGGCAAAGTAAGTGTCAGTCTTTTTTTATTATGATAATATAAACATCACAAAATTGACTATTTTAACCATTAAGTGTACAGTTCAGTAGCATTAACTACATTCACATTGCTGTCACCACTATCTGTCTCCAAAACTTTTCATCACCCCAAACTGAAACTCTGGGTCCATTAAGCTTCCCATTCTCCCCTCCCCCAGCCCCTGGTGACCACTGTCCTACTAGGAACTTGACTCTTCTGGCTATCCCACAGGAGTGTAATCATACATATTTGTCCTTTTATGTCTGGCTTATTCCACTTAACATGATATCCTTAAGAGTCACCCATATTGTAGCATGTGTTAGAGTCTGGTTCCCTTTTAAAGCTGAGTAATACCCCACTGTATGAACACACCAATGTTATTTGTCCTTCATTCACTGATTGGCACTGAGTTTCCAACTCTGAGCTACTGTGAATCATGCTGCTGTGAACATTGGTGTGCAAATATCTGATCCCTGCTTTCAATTCTCTTGTGTATATAGAAATGGAATTGCTGGACCGTATGGTAGTTCTTGAATGTGAATCTGAGCAAACTCTGGGAGACAGTGGAGGACACAGGAGCCTGGCATGCTGCAGTCCATGGGATCGCAAAGAATCGCACACAGCAACTGAATGAAACAACATGGTAGTTCTGGGTTTCATTTTTTTTTGAGAAATCACCATACTGTTTTCCACAGAAGCAGCATCATTTTACATTCCCACCAGCAATGGACAAGGATTTCAATTTCTCTAAATCCTCACCAACACTTGTTACTTTGCTTTTGAAGTAACAGTCATCCTAATGAATAAAGTAACATCTCACTGTGGTTTTGATTTGCTTCCCCAATGACTAGTGATGTTGAGCATCTTATCATGTGCTTATTGAGTCATTTGTTCTCTTTTATGGAGAACTATTTAAAAACTGAATACCAGTCTTAGGCAGGTGATTTTCTCTTCATTTTAAAGAGCTGAACAATCAAGTAAAGAAATCTATAAGGCCTTCCAAATAGTCAACAGTGTACATTTCTAGTTTATCTTCTCTCTTTTTAATAAGGATATGTCCAAGAGGTTGGCTGTTTAAGTATCCCCTTCAGGGCTCACTACCTTGGTGGCGAAGGGACTTGTATATCTCAATGAAGCTATGAGCCATGCCGTGCAGGGCCACCCAAGATGGACAGGTCATAGCAGAGAGTTCTGACAAAACGTGATCCACTGGAGGAGGGAATGGCAAACCACCCCAGTATACTTGCCGTGAGAATCTCATGAACTGTTAAAAGGCCAAAAAGATATGACACTGAAGATGAGTACCCCAGGTCTGAAGGCGTCCAAGATACTACTGGGGAAGAGTGGAGGAGAATTACCAATAGCCTCAGAATGAATGAAGTGGCTGAGCCAAAGCAAAAATGACACTCAGATGTGGATGTGTCTGGTAATGAAAGTAAAATCCCATGTTGCAAAGAATAGTATTGCATAGGAATGTGGAATGTCAGGTCCATGAATCAAGGAAAAATGGACATGGTCAAACAGAAGATGGTAAGAATAAACACTGACATCTTAGGACTCAGCGAACTAAAATGGACAGGAATGGGTGAATTTAATTCAGATGACCATATACCACATTAACAAATTGAAAAATAAAAGCTATATGATTATCTCAATAGATGCAGAGAAAGCCTCTGACAAAATTCAGCATCCATTTATGATAAAAACTCTCCAGAAAGCAGGAATAGAAGGAACATACCTCAACGTAATAAAAGCTATATATGACAAACCCACAGCAAACATTATCCTCAATGGTGAAAAATTGAAAGCATTTCCCCTAAAGTCAGGAACAAGACAAGGGTGCCCACTCTCACCACTACTATTCAACATAGTTTTGAAAATGCTGGACACAGCAATCAGAAAAGAAAAAGAAATAAAAGGAATCTAGATTGGAAAAGAAGTAAAACTCTCACTGTTTGCAAATGACATGATCCTCTACACAGAAAACCCTAAAGACTCCACCAGAAAATTACTAGAGCTAATCAATGAATATAGTAATGTTGCAGGATATAAAATCAACACACAGAAATCCCTTGCATTCCTATACAACACTAATAATGACAAAACAGAAAGAGAAATTAAGGAAACAATTCCACTTACCACTGCAATGAAAAGAATAAAATACTTAGGAATGTATCTACCTAAAGACACTAAAGACCTATATATAGAAAGCTATAAAACACTGGTGGAAGAAATCAAAGAGGACACTAATAGATGGAGAAATATACCATGTTCATGGATTGGAAGAATCAATATAGTGAAAATGACTATACTACCCAAAGCAATCTATAGATTGAATGCAATCCCCATCAAGCTACCAACAGTATTTTTCACAGAGCTAGAACAACTAATTTCACAATCTGTATGGAAATACAAAAAAACCTCAAATAGCCAAAGCCATCTTGAGAAAGAAGAATGGAACTGGAGGAATCAACCTGCCTGACTTCAGGCTCTACTACAAAGCCACAGTCATCAAGACAGTATGGTACTGGCACAAAGACAAAAATATAGATCAATGAACAAAATAGAAAGCCCAGAGATAAATCCACACACCTATGGGCACCTTATCTTTGACAAAAGAGGCAAGAATATACAATGGAGAAAAGACAATCTCTTTAACAAGTGGTGCTGGGAAAACTGGTCAACCACTCGTAAAAGAATGAAACTAGAACACTTTCTAACACCATACACAAAAATAAACTCAAAATGGATTAAAGATCTAAATGTAAGATCAGAAACTATAAAACTCCTAGAGGAGAACATAGGAAAAATACTCTCCAACATAAATCACAGCAAGATCCTCTATGACCCACCTCCCAAAATACTAGAAATAAAAGCAAAAATAAACAAATGGGACCTGATTAAACTTAAAAGCTTTTGCACAACAAAGGAAACTATAAGGTGAAAAGACAGCCTTCAGAATGGGAGAAAATAATAGCAAATGAAGCAACTGACAAAGAATTAAGCTAAAAAATATACAAGCAACTCCTGCAGCTCAATTCCACAAAAATAAACAACTCAATCAAAAAATGGGCCAAAGAACTAAACAGACATTTCTCCAAAGAAGACATACAGATGGCTAACAAACACATGAAAAGATGCTCAACGTCACTCATTATCAGAGAAATGCAAATCAAAAACACAATGAGGTACCATTTCAAACCAGTCAGAAGGGCTGCGATCCAAAAGTCAACAAGCAATAAATGCTGGAGAGGGTGTGGAGAAAAGGGAAGCCTCTTACACTGTTGGTGGGAATGCAAACTAGTACAGCCACTATGGAGAACAGTGTGGATTCCTTAAAAAACTGGAAATAGAACTGCCATATGACCCAGTAATCCTACTGCTGGGCACACACACCAAGGAAACCATAATTGAAAGAGACATGTGTACCCTAATGTTCATTGCAGCACTGTTTATAATAGCCAGGACATGGAAGCAACCTAGATGTCCATCAGCAGACGAATGGATAAGAAAGCTGTGGTACATATACACAATGGAGTATTACTCAGCCATTAAGAAGAATACATTTGAATCAGTTCTAGTGAGGTGGATGCAACTGGAGCCTATTATACGAGTGAAGTAAGCCAGAAAGAAAAATACCAATACAGTATACTAACACATATATATAGAATTCAGAAAGATGGTAACAATAACCCTGTATGTGAGACAGCAAAAGAGACACAGATGTATAGAACAGTCTTTTGGACTCTGTGGGAGAGGGCGAGGGTGGGATGATTTGGGAAAATGGCATTGAAACATGTATAATATCATATGGGAAATGAATCGCCAGTCCAGGTTTGATGCATGATACAGGATGCTCAGGGGTGGTACACTGGGATGACCCAGAGAGATGGTATGGGGAGGGAGGGAGGAGGGGGTTCATCAGGATGGGGAACACATGTGCACCCGTGGCAGATTCATGTTGATGTATGGCAAATCCAATACAACATTGTAAAGTAGTTAGCCTCCAATTAAAATAAATTGGTATTTTTTAAAAAAATTCAGATGACCATTATATCTACTACTGTGGGCAAGAATCTCATAGAAGAGTAGTCTTCATAATCAACAAAAGAGTAGAAATACAGTACTTGGCTACAGCCCCCCAAAAGACAGAATGATCTCAATTCGTTTCCAAGGCAAGCCGTTCAACATCACAGTAATCCAAGTCTATGCCCCTACTACCAATGCAGAAGAAGCTGAAGCTGATCAATTCTGCAAAGACCTAGAAGACCTTCTAGAACCAACACCTAAAAGAGATGTTCTATTCACCATCAGGGATTGGAATGCAAAAGCAGGAAGTCAAAATATACCTGGAGTAACAGGCAAGTTTGGCCTTGGAGAACAAAATGAAGCAGGGCAAAGGTTAATTCTGCCAAGAGAATGCACTAGTCATAGCAAATGCCCTTTTTGAACAACACAAGAGATGACTTTACACATGGACATCACCAAATTAGTCAATACTAAAATCAAACTGATTATATTCTTTATAACTGAAGATGGAGAAGCTGTATACAGTCAGCAAAAACAAGACGTGGAGCTAATTGTGGCTTAGGTCATCAGTGTCTCTTAGCAAAATTCTGGCGTAAACTAAAGAAAACCAGGAAAAACAATAGGCCAGCCAGGTATGACTTAAATCAAATGCTGTATGAATTCGCAGTAGAGGTAACAAATAGGTTCAAGCAACTAGATCTAATTAACAGTATGCCTAAAGAACTATGACAGAGATCCACACTGCACAGGAAGTGGCAAACAAAGTCATCCCAAAGAAAAAGAAAAGCAAGAAGGCAAAGTGGTTGTCTGAGGAGGCCTTATAAACAGTGGAAGTGAAAAGTCAAAAGCAAGGGAATGAGGGAAAGGTATACCCAACTAAATGCAGCATTCCAAAAAATAGCTAGAAGAGGCAAAAAGGCCTTCTTCAATGAACCATGCTTAATAATAGAAGAAACAACAAGTGGGGAAAAGGCTAGAGATCTCTTCAGAGAAACTGGAAACATCAAGGGAGCATTCTGCCCAAAGATGGGCACAATAAAGGATAAAAATGGTAGACACCTAGTAGATGCTGAAGATCAAGAAGAGATGAAAAGAATACACAGAAGAACTATATAAAGAAGATCTTAATGAACCAGATTATTACAGTGGTGTGGTTAGTCACCCAGAACCAGACGTTCTGGAGTGCGAAGTCAAGTGGGCCTTAAGAAGCCCTGCTGTTAATAAAGCTAGTGAATGTGATGAAATTCCAGCTGCTGCTGCTGCTGCTGCTAAGTCGCTTCAGTCATGTCCGACTCTGTGCGACCCCAGAGACGGCAGCCCACCAGGCTCCGCCATCCCTGGGATTCTCCAGGCAAGAACACTGCAGAACTATTTAAATCCCTAAAGGATGACACCATCAAGGTTTTTATGGCAGCAAATCTGGAAGACTCAGTAGTAGCCACAGGACTGGGAAAGGTCAATCCTCATCCCAATTCCCAAGAAGGGTAGTGCCAACAAATGTGCTAACCATCGGACAACTGCACTCATCTCCCATGCTAGTAAGGTCATGCTTAAAGTCTTGCAAGCCAGGCTTCAGCATTATGCGAATGAAGAACTTCCTGATGTCCAAGCTGGGTTTAGAAAAGGAAGAGGAACTAGAGATCAAATTGTCAACATTCCCTAGATTATAGAGAAAGCAAGGGAGTTTCAGAAAAACAACTATCTCTGTTTCATTTACTATGTTAAAACCTTTGACTGTGTGGATCATGCAAACTATGGAAAGCTCTTAAAGAGATGGGAATACCAGATCATTTTATCTGTCTCCTGAGAAACCCGTATGTGGGTCAAGAAGCAACAGTTAGAACCCTGTATGGAACAACTGATTGGTTCAAGATGGAGAAGGGAGTACGACAGGGCTGTCATCCTGTTTGTTTAATCTAAGCATAACATGAGAAATGCTGGGCTGGATGAGTTACAAGCCAGAATCAAGATAGGTGAGAGAAACATCAACAACCTCAAATATGGGGATGATACCACTCCAATGGCAGAAAACGAAGAAGAACTAAAGAGCCTCTTGATGAGGGTGAAGGAGGCAAATGAAAGAGCTGGCTTAAGACTAAATAAAAAAAAAAAAAATAAGATAACAGCATCTGGCCCCATACCGCATGGCAAATAGAAGGGGAAAAGGTGGAAGCAGTGACAGTTTTCCTCTTCTTGGGCTCCAAAATCACTGCACACAGTGACGCAGCCATGAAATCATAAGACAATTGCTTCTTGGCAGGAAATCAATGACAAACCTAGACAGTGTGTTGAAAGCAGAGACATTACTCTGTCAACAAAGATCCGTATAGTTAAGTCTATGGTCTTCCCAGTGGTTCTGAGAGCTGAATGGTAAAGAACACAGAATGTCAAAAAATTGATGCCTTCGAACTGTGGGGCTGGAGAAGACTTGTGAAAGTCCCCTGGACAGCATGGAGATCACACCAGTCAATGTTAAGGGAGATCAACCCTGAAAATTCACTGGAATGACTGATGCTGAAGCTGAAGCTCCAGTATTGTGGTTATCTGATACAGACAGACAGCTCACTGGAAAAGTCCCTGATGCGGGGAAAGATTGAGGGCAGAAGAAGAAGGCGGCAGAGGATGAGATGGCTGGATGGCATCACTGATGCACTGAACATGAACTTGGGCAAACTCTGGAAGATGGTGAGGGACAGGGAGGCCTGGTGTGCTGCAGTCCACAGGGTTGCAAAGAGTCGAACTTCGAAATTCCGCAACATGACTGGGCGACAAGCAACAGCAATGGAGAACTGTCTATTTAAAAACTGAATACCAGTCTTAGGCAAGTGAACACTTCATTTTAAAGAGCTGAACAATTAAGTAAAGGAATCTATGGCCTTCCAAATAGTCAACAGCGTACATTTATAGTTTATCTTTTTTTTCTTTTTGATACAGATAGGTTCAAGAGGTTTGCTGTTTAAATATCTTTTTTCTTAGAACAAACTGATTCCTTTCCCATTTTATATAATTTACTACTTAAAAAAAAGAGTAATATGCCATGTCACACTTTTTTTGAAGGAACCAATTATGTTAAACAACTTTGCTCGGATTTCATTAATAAAGCCCCTACATAAAAGCATCATGTTCCTTCCCTACAAAAAAACAAAAACAAAACCCGAAAAAATCCTCTTTTTCTTGTTAATATAAGACATATTTTGAGAGCACCTGCCTTTAAATCTGAGATTGAGGGAGTTTTTTCTTCCAAAAACATCTCTCCAAGTTGCTCATCGGAATTAGCAACACATTCAATCAGCTCCTGCCGGTGGCCTGCTGCTGCTGCCCTGAATTCTGCTGGAATTTCCCCGTATCGAACAATCTGACTAAGAGAAGAAATGTTTTATTTTGGTGCTTTAAGAATATTCAATTAAGTTGTAATTAACTTTACTCCAATAAAAATTAATCTGAAAAAAGAATATTCAATTAAACATATAAGTTATCAATGAAAAAGATTAACAGCCAAAATGTTTTCTGAGGTAAGAGCTCTGATATTTTTGCATTAAAATCACAAATAAGAAAAATACGTATCTGTAAAATTCAGACGAAATAGTGGACAAAATACTTTAAAACAAGCAAAGCAAACCGTTCAAGGTTGTACTACCAGTAAATAAATGAGCCACACACAATTCAAAGCCAAAATGACTCCAAAGCCCATGAGTACAGCTGACTCGTGAACAATACAAGTTTGAACTGTGCAGGTCCACTTATACAAAGATGTTTTTCAATAAACATGCAAAAATACGTGTATTACATTGTTGCAAGACTTGTATTGAAGTGGACAGGCTATCATATAGGAATAAGTGATATTTAATATGAAATTAAAATGTGTTAGTTTTATTACTGTTTTTTAACTTTTCTTTCACAGAATTATATCCATACAGTACACCTGTCTCACAGAATTAGAGAACCTGCATACCATCACAGGTAATTTTTTTAAGTCACAATATTTCCAATACTGTATTAGGAATATGATTATAATATCATATGCCATAAACAATTTTATAATGACTAGGCTAGGCTACTGCTTTACATCAATTATACTAGGCTACCATAAAGCAATACATTGCTGCTTCTTTCTTATCAATGCATGAACTGTTGTATCTGTAAATAAATATGAATTTCTTTTCACGTTATCTTTTCATTTTTGACAGCGTCCAGTCAACAGTACGTTATTAGTAGGTAAGTTTTGGGGGGAGTCAACAGTTATACTTGAACTTTTGACTGGATGAGGGATCGACACCTCTAATCTCCACACCGTTCAAGGGTCAACTGTACTGGAAAATTCTATTAACCAAATTAATCAGAATATCACAGTCTTTGACAAGCAAGATTAGAGACTTGACTATTCCGGGTCATTAATAACAAATTCAATTACATGATTTTAATACAGAATACTCCATTTTGTAGTCTAAAAAAAAAAGTTTACTAATTATGACAGACTCTTCAAACTTGACCTCAATTCTCCATTCCTTTAGGGGCCAGATAGCTAAAAGTTACAAATAAAAACACACAACAGAGAAATGGACATATTTGACATTTACAAACATCAGTCTGAACACTTTAAAAGTATTTCTTTAAAAATGGAATCTAATGTCAAGCAATAACAAGCTTTTCAGAAAAAAAATTCCTGAAAAAAAAAGGGGGTGGGGAAGGGAGAAGCAAATCGCAAATTGTCGGAAAATAATTCTTATTATCCTAAAGAATGGCTCTTTACAGCCTTCAGAATCTAATTTCTTCCTTCCTGGCAAGGTCCCTGCTTAAGTCTTTCATTTTGGAAATCCATTTCAAAATATACATACCCAGTGGTCTAGGGCTAGGAAAAGGTGCAGGTATATTAAGAAGTTCCACCTGTGGTTCTGATGCATAACAAAGTTTAAAAACCTCTATTTTAGAAGACAGAAATGTGTGCACTGGTAATTCTGGGCAAGCGATGTAATCATTTACTTAAAAATATTTTTTGAGTCCCTATTTTGTACCAGACAGTTCTAGGGCTGGGGACACAGCAGCGAATAAACCTGATAAAAATTCTTGTCCCTTCCATTCTAAGGAGTGAGAAGTAAACTTGGTTGTCATTACTTAGTTGTGGAACAAAAAGAGAGAGAAACGCCTTGTCCACTGAATAGGCTTGATCTTCTCCTTACGTAAAAGACGGTCAATAAAGATAAACTCTATAGTTATCTGATCACAATGGCCTTCATCCACCTGCCAGACTAGTAATCTCAGTTCCAAAACAGAGGAAGTAAAGTAAAAGTAAATGTTGCTCAGTTGTGTCCGACTCTGCAACCCCATGAACTGTAGGTTCCTCCGTCCATGGAATTTTTCCAGGCAAGGATACTGGGGTGGGTTGCCATTTCCTTTTCCAAACAGAGGAAGGGACCCCCTTAAAAAGGACCTTTGGAGAAACTGCCAGGCTCCCGAGCAACTCTTCAGAACAAAGGATCACTTACAACTCCCCACCCTGTCTATTTAGTGCCACTCAAACTGTGGCATTCAGATCTGAAACATCAGCACCACTTGGGAGCATTCCAGAAACGCAAATACCAGGCCCCACTCTATAGCTACTGAATTAGAATCCTGCTAGTGGATCCAGATATGTGTGTTTTTCCAGGTGATTCTTCTGAATGCCAGTTTGATAAGCACTGACTTTGTATGCAAAGGTCTCTCACAAGTTGGTTGATGGACCAAATACGATGTCAAAAGTTACCAATTTGCTTTTTGTATTGCCCAAACTACATTCTTTTATTTACATAAGAGAATATGTAACTTCTTTTACACATTAATCTTTTATCTTTGTAATCCTTATTTGTAATCCCTACTTTCTTCCCAGCTTTTATAACAATACTCACGACACAGGAGTTGTTCCAGCAAAATCTACAGAACGAATGAACAGATCAATGAATAAATGTAGAAAAAGAGATATTACATCATTAGTTTAAGCTGAAGGCCTCCTTTTACCATACCATGTACATCATAATGTGATATACATATATCATCCAAAGAGTAACATACTCCCCCTTGGAACGAACGCTAAACAAAATGGGAAGTGACTAGAATTAAATGCACTAAAAGAAAATCATCTTAGATGACATTTTTTTCAGTCTCATTTCAAAAAAGTTTATATTTAAAGCAATCATCCATTTCCTTCTCTTTGATACTTTTTTAAAATATAAGATTTGAATAGTATATTTTTAACACTTACCCAAAGTCTCCATCAAAATAGATGGCTCGTTCCTCAATAAGATCTATAATACCTTTAAAATCATTCTCTAAACCAATGGGCAATTGCACAAACGCTGCATTATGACTTAGTTTAGACCTGAAAAATAAAAATACATGTTTACCCCTTTTTCTCTTCAAATTTCTTTGAACTGACAAAATAAATTAAAAAAGAAATCAATTGCAGACCTTTAAAACTGATTACCAAGTCAGAGCCAAAGGTACAAAGCAGATGGGAAAAGACTGACAAATTCATTGTGCTCAGGAAGCACAACCCTATTTAGGCAACAAAAATAACTGCAAGATAAGTGTTTTTCCCATTGGATCCCCAGAATACCCTGAATCAGACACAGAAGGGAGAAGACAGGTCACTGAGTGGTTGGCCAGGAAATTAAAGGATTGTGGGATAATTGTGCCCACATCTTCTTGGATCAGCTAATACAAGTGAAGCCAAGTACAGCTATCTGAAAAGGAAGTTCCTTAGGAGGAAAATCCATACGGTGGTTATTAGACACTCATCATCAGCCTGTGCACTCAATCAGGCACAACCACAGAGTGGAAATTACACTCATTGGCAGGAATTCACATTCAAGTAAAAATATGCTATTAGTCTGTAACTTTGACCAGATAACTAAGAACTACCAAATATTTGAAGGAAACAAACAACTTGAAAGAGATAGGAGTTCAAGAAAGAGTACTAACTTCCAAGAAAAGAGTTACTAGAGAAAATAAAATGTAAAGATCCAAGAAGTAATCACCTCCATTAATATGAAACTGAACTACATACTTGCTGGGATTAAAAAGAACAAAAAGCAGGCTAAATAACAGAAAGGAAGCAGATGAATATAAGAGAAGTGAATTGGAAGACTAACCTCAAAAATTTTCTCATCACTCAGTGAAAAATGAGAAGGAAACAGAAAGTATGAGAAAGTATGGCAGAAAAAGTAAGACAGAGAGGCCAGATTCAGAAGCTTCAAAACCTATTTAATGGGAATTATAGGATGAGGTAACAGATAAAGGGGAGTAGAGCAAAGTAGTATTTGACTACCAAAATAGTCAAATAAATGCTGAAAGAGAATCTGCTTGGAATTCAGAAAGAGACTTGGTGGAAAGAGCCAGTCTATTGCCAACCACAAGTAAAATATAATTAGAACAAAAAGTGAAAACATTTCATTTTACCAAGAAAGTATCACAAACACCCAATAAAGAAAAGGTTCATTCGCATATTCTCTAACATGTCACCTCCACCAGAGAACACACAGCAATACCGTCACTTCAAGTCCCCTACCACTGCACCTCTTGTCATGAGACACATAAGTCTCTCCACTGCCACAGACTTTACTGCCTACATCCAAGAGCTCCGTCACAGGAGACTTGAGTCGGAGCTCTATGGCTCCATCTACAGATCTACCAAAGGTAAAAAGTGAAATCGATTCTTCTCAAAGGCTGTGTGAAACACATCGTACTGTGAAAAATGTAAAATCATGCAAAGACCCCTGGGTTATGTCTAGAAAGGAAGGACTGCTGCTATCCTAACAAACACATTAACTGATGAAAACAAGAATATAGCATAGTATTGACAATTTAAGGCATTAAATTAAAATTCCTCAAATAAAGGTTAAAACTGAGACACTCCTTTCAGTTCAGTTCATGCGCTGAGTCATGTCCGACTCTTTGCGATCCCATGAATCGCAGCATGCCAGGCCTCCATGTCCATGATCAACTATCGGAGTTCACTCAGACTCATGCCCATTGAGTCGCTGATGCCATCCAGCCATCTCATCCTCTATCAGCCCCTTTTCCTCCTGCCCCCAATCCCTCCCAGCATCAGAGTCTTTTCCAATGAGTCAACTCTTCACATGATGTGGCCAAAGTACTGGAGCTTCAATCCTTTACGCCTGTCTAAATAAACATGAAGTACTTTTACAATCTATCCTAGATTATAACTTCTCTAATTATAACACTTCTCTAATTATCCTAGATTATAACTTCTCTATACAATTGCACTCATCTCACATGCTAGTAAAGTAACAGTCAAAATTCTCCAAGCCAGGCTTTGGCAATACGTGAACTATGAACTTCCTGATGTTCAAGCTGGTTTTAGAAAAGGCAGAGGAACCAGAGATCAAATTGCCAACATCTGCTGGATCATGGAAAAAGCAAGAGAGCTCCAGAAAAACATCTATTTCTGCTTTATTGACTATGCCAAAGCCTTTGACTGTGTGGATCACAATAAACTGTGGAAAATTCTGAAAGAGATGGAAATATCAGACCACCTGACTTGCCTCTGGAGAAATCTGTATGCAGGTCAGGAAGCAACAGTTAGAACTGGACATGGAACAACAGACTGGTTCCAAATCGGAAAAGGAGTCTGTCAAGGCTGTATATTGTCACCCTGCTTATTTAACTTATATGCAGAGTACATCATGAGAAACACTGGGCTGGAAGAAACACAAGCTGGAATCAAGATTGCTGGGAGAAATATCAATCACCTCAGATATGCAGATGACACCACCCTTATGGCAGAAAGTGAAGAACTAAAAAGCCTCTTGATGAAAGTGAAAGTGGAGAGTGATAAAGTTGGCTTAAAGCTCAACATTCAGAAAACGAAGATCATGGCATCTGGCCCCATCACTTCATGGGAAATACATGGGAAAACAGTGGAAACAGTGTCAGACTTTATTTTTTGAGGCTCCAAAATCAATGCAGATGGTGACTGCAGCCATGAAATTAAAAGACGCTTACTCCTTGGAAGAAAAGTTATGACCAACCTAGATAGCATATTCAAAAGCAGAGACATTACTTTGCCGACTAAGGTACGTCTAGTCAAGGCTATGGTTTTTCCTGTGGTCATGTATGGATGTGAGAGTTGGACTGTGAAGAAGGCTGAGCACCGAAGAATTGATACTTTTGAACTGTGGTGTTGGAGAAGACTCTTGAGAGTCCCTTGGACTGCAAGGAGATCCAACCAGTCCATTCTGAAGGAGATCAGCCCTGGGATTTCTTTGGAAGGAACGAAGCTAAAGCTGAAACTTCAGTACTTTGGCCACCTCATGCGAAGAGCTGACTCATTGGAGAAGACTCTGATGCTGGGAGGGATTGGAGGCAGGAGGAGAAGGGGACGACAGAGGATGACATGGCTGGATGGCATCACTGACTCAATGGACGTGAGTCTGAGTGAACTCCGGGAGTTGGTGATGGGCAAGGAGGCCTGGTGTGCTGTGATTCATGGGGTCACAAAGATTCAGACACAACTGAGCGACTGAACTGAACTGAATTATAACACTATAAATTACCAGATGAGTTCTGAATGCACCTTCAACTTCTCTAAAAATTTAAGTCATACTTCTCATATTATATAGAGAAAGTAGTTAATAAAATCATATCACAAACTAAACTATGGACATCAGGGTTCCATCCACTAAGAAAAGTAATTCACATATGTGAATTTTAAAAAGGAAGAAAATATTAAGGATAAAGCCTAATGACACTGAATTAACTGTGTTTCTAGATGTACGGTCTGTTAGCTAGATCATAACTCCGCTGTGTTCTAAGGTGCAGTACCTCATTTGCTGCAGGGCCCTGGCTGGGTTGGAGCCCATGCGGTCCAGCTTGTTAATAAAAGTTAGAAATGGAACGTTGTAGCGCTTCATCTGGCGGTTGACAGTCATGGTCTGGCACTGCACCCCTCCGACTGCACAGAGAACCAGGACTGCGCCATCCAGCACTCTCAGGGCTCTCTCAACTTCTATTGTGAAGTCCACGTGCCCTGAGCGAGACAGAGAAGTGTGTGAAGGTCTTAGAAAGCAGTCTGAATTTTTACTCGTGCACAGGTACAAGTCTACCTCTGATCATTATGGAAGTCTTCTAATTAGAATGTGGATTCTTTAAACCACCAATAGCATTCACCAACCGTAAGGTCCAGGGGTCCAACAAAATCAAACTTCAGAAAGATACTAGGCCCTGGGCACCTCTGGAATCAGCAGCAACATGTAAAAGGTAGGACTCTTCCTAGTCACTATTTATTTGCACTGTTTTTCAAAGAAACCACTTAAGGATGAAGTATTTTAGGTCCCATTAATAGGGAATTCACAGTCACACTTTTGGAATTTTATTTGATATTAAAAAATGAGCTAGGTCATAGGAGAGGAAAGAAGTGTGTTGCTGCCCAAAAGGCTGCATAAAACCAAGAACTCAACTCACCAGGAGTATCTATGATGTTGATATTGACATCTTTCCACATGGTATAGGTGGCTGCTGACTGAATAGTGATTCCTCTTTGTCGTTCTAGTTCCATGGAATCCATGACGGCACCAACTCCATCTTTACCTTTCACCTAAACACAGGCAGAACAATTCAGATTTCTCTGTCCCTGCCTTCCAAGAAAGGAAGACATCTTTAAAGAAGGAACCAGAACACAGAGAAACCTAATTGTCAAACCAAATCTCAGGAAATTTCAATCGAAAACTGATTACAGTACTTGGCCTCTATTAACAGTAACCCTTTTTCACTGCTGTTGTCAGCAGCTGCTGCCGCTGAGCGTCACCTGGTCTTAAAAGCCACCCTTGCTCCCTCTGCCATGTTTCTCCTACCTGCCTTGTGTTAGTCTGTGAGCAGGTGTGCAGGGAACAGGTATTTCCCTTCTATGCTACTCGTGGACTTTGACGGCTGGGTGGGAAGGATTCAGCTTCTAAAGTCTGTGATTTAACAAGATGGTCTTCATCTGAAGTAACACTTTTAGTGGAACGTTGAGTTACTGGATATGTTATGCCTTCAGGAAAGTTCCAAGATTTTCTAAAATAATTTTTTCCTGGTAACTATAATTTTTAACTAGTAGGCTAATACTATACATCATCATTTTAAACACTTTCCCCACTTAACATTATAAATATCTCTCCAAAACATTTACAAGTATGTAAACATTATATTTATGGCTGCTTAGGGGTATATCATATTGACTTAACATTCTTTTTAAATTTTTTAATTGGAGGAGAATTGCTCTACAATGTTGCATTGGTTTCTCATAGATCAACATGAATCAGTCATAACTGTACATATACAAACTCCCTCTTAAGCCGCCCTCCACTTTCTCATTGCACCCCTTTAGGTCACAGATCACCAGGCTGGGATCCCCGTGTTACACAGCAACTTTTCACCAGCCATGTATTTTGCACATGGCAGGGCATATACATCTATGCTTCTTTTCCATTCATCCCATTCTCTTCTTCCCCAATTGTGTCCACAAATCCATTCTCTACGTCTCCGTTTCCATTCCTTCCCTGCAAATAGGTTCGTCAAAACCATTTTTCTAGATTCCATATATATACGTTAATATACAATATTTGCTTTTCTCTTTCTGACTTACTTCACTCTATATAACAGACTCCATCTCACTAAAACATTCTTTTTTATGCATGGTTAATATTCATGTGTGTGTGTGTGTCTCTCTCTCTCTCTACTCATCTGTTGATGGACATATCAAGGTTGCTTCCAAGTCCTAGCTGTTTTAAATAGCGCTGTGATGAACTCTAGGGTACACGTGTCTTTTTCAATTATGGTTTTCTTGGATTGACTTAACATTCTTAAAAAAACAATCTACTCAGGATACCCAAAGTGACGGTTTCTAAAGAAACTCCTCAGAGCAACATTTCAAGACAACCTGAGCCTATCCACTTTGTGATTCTGATTAAATTTCCAGGGTTACCATCTTTCTGATCTTTCAGGATTGTGAAGTTTATTAAATCCTTACAAAACAATCAAACCACAGTTAAACTAATCTGAAGTCAACCATGAACCCCATACCTCATGCATTTTTGCGATTCTGCCAGTGTAGTAAAGCACTCGTTCTGTTAATGTAGTTTTCCCAGAATCAATGTGAGCTGAGATTCCAATATTTCGTATCTTTTCATTAGGAATCACCCCTGATGAACACCATCGGCAGATCTTCCAATTAGCCTGAAAAAATAAGAGCTCAATTCAGTGCATTTTATGAGATAACGGTGGACAATTAGAAAGGGCTGAATGGACATCTCTCCTCTAAAAACTTCTCAATGAACACAAAACGGCATAGGAGATAGCCTGAAAAGGCAAAACAGTGAATGTCTCAACTGTCAACTCGTATAACCAAAGAAGAGACTGCAAGGGAGAACAGGAAAAGCATACTCTTAAAAAAAAAAAAAAAACCTCAGAAAAATACATGCAAATTAATTAAATAAATATAAATGGCATTTTTACTAAATGGCACAGGTTTGAAAACATACATGGGGCTGATAACATCAGAAAGACAGTTCCCAACAGGTGCTTTAACAGGCAATAGTTTTCATTCTAAATTTTGATTTTCCCCTGTTCCTTCTTACTGTAGATTCACAGCTAGCAAGGATTTTTGAGAATTTTTAAGCTGTATGCAGAGGTGCCAATATGTTCAAGGTAGTGTACAAAAGGTTGCCAATTCCTTCTACCCCAAAACAGGAACTTTTAAACAACGACAACTTTTACTCCAACTTTATTGTACTCCAGCATTCCAGAATTCTGCATTTTATGCAATCGAGATATAATATAAATCTCTCCCTACAGGACTGCACATCCAAAATGCATTGTAGCCACTTCTAGATAAGGGGAAGTAAAAGATGTAAAATGGAATCTGGGTGATCAGTGCTTAGTTCATTAAACTCCTGGGATATCAGCAAGCAAAGTTCTGCATGACAGGAAAGGATCAACTCCTACCTAATGTAGGTCAGGAAGCAACAATCAGAACTGGGCATGGAACAACAGACTGGTTCCAAATAGGAAAAGGAGTATGTCAAGGCTGTACATTGTCACCCTGTTTATTTAACTTATATGCAGAGTACATCATGAGAAACACTGGGCTGGAAGAAACACAAGCTGGAATCAAGATTGCCGGGAGAAATAACAATCACCTCAGATATGCAGATGACACCACCCTTATGGCAGAAAGTGAAGAACTAAAAAGCCTCTTGATGAAAGTGAAAGAGGAGAGTGAAAAAGTTGGCTTAAGGCTCAACATTCAGAAAACTAAGATCATGGCATCTGGTCCCATCACTTCATGGCAAACAGATGGGGACACAGCGGAAACAGCAGCTGACTTTATTTTGGGGGGCTCCAAAATCACTGTAGATGGTGACTGCAGCCATGAAATTAAAAGACACTTACTCCCTGGAAGGAAAGTTATGACCAACCTAGATAGCATATTAAAAAGCAGACATTAACTTTGTCAACAAAAGTCAAGGTATGGTTTTTCCAGTAGTGAAGTATGGATGTGAGGGTTGGACTATAAAGAAAACTGAGTGTCAAAGAATTGATGCTTTTGAACTGTGGTATTGGAGAGGACTCTTGAGAGTCCCTTGGACTGCAAGGAGATCCAACCAGTCCATTCTTAAGGAGATCAGTCCTGGGTGTTTATTGGAAAGACTGATGCTGAAACTCCAATACTTTGGCTACCTGATGCGAAGAGCTGACTCATTGGAAAAGACCCTGATGCTGGGAAAGATTGAGGGCAGGAGGAGAAGGGGATGACAGAGGACGAGATGGTTGGATGGCATTACCTACTCAATGGACATGGGTTTGGGTAGGCTCCGAGAGTTGGTGATGGACAGGGAGGCCTGGCGGGCCGTAGTTCGTGGGGTCGCGAAGAGTCGGACACGACTGTGCGACTGAATTGAACTGAATGCTAGTCCACTCTGCGACCTCTCCCCGCGTCCCGCAAAAGGCAGACAGAACAACAACAAAAAAAAGTACTGGGAAGGTAAGGCCACAAATCAAATAACGCAGGTCAGCTAAAAGAGATAGCACTCAGCCCAACGACACGCTGTACTGAAAAGAGCACTGGAGAATGAGCCAGAAGCCCTGGGTTCGAGCCCTGAACACACTAATTTTTGATTTTGTCTTTATCTTCACTCCTGTTACCTCTTCTCTTTAAGGTATACCAGAAATACAAGACTTAACGGGAGGCCGCCCAACCTCCCAGGGCACAGAGACGCTGCTCATTAATAACCAGCAGCTGCGCAGATACCCAGGGGGCTTTTCACACTGAGGTCCATTCGGAGTTGTCAGTAAGGAGGTGCCAGGGAGGGAGGGCTGTCGCTTCCCCCCTGGTCCAGGACGCACCGCAAGTTCCCGGGGACAGACCGTAGTGCGGTCTCGCCCAGCCGGACTCCACTACCTGCTTCCCCTGCCAGCTCAGGGCTGCGGGCACCCGCGGGAGCGGCCCGCGGCCCACAGCCGCGGCGGCGGCAGCTCCCAGCAACCTCATGCGAACTCAGCACAGGAAAGAAGGTCCCTCGACTCCGGCTCTGTCCAGCAACCAGCACTACTACTGGAAGCGGTCAAAGTCACGCCGGCAATCAGTGCCGAAGAGCACTTCCGGGGCGAAGGATACGAGGGAGGAGAGAATAAAAGAGAGAGGGAGAAGCTTCCGGATCTCAGGATAGAGCGGCGTCCTCCGCTGCCCGGATGCCCTCTACCGACTGGGAAGAGAAAGTGCAGTCGCTTCGCGTAGCTAATCAGGCTTTTTATGCATGCTGCCAGAAAGATGCAGCCTTTATTTGCTTTGCCTAATACAGCAAAGTGGAGAAATGTTTATAATAATATTTTAAATTATAAATTCAAAAGTTACTTATGCAACTACAAAAATATGAAAAAATAATCTACAGGATATGATCTGTAAAAACCTTGGGAAAATAATAAAATACCTATAAGTGATTTTTCTCGTTTCAAGACGTTCCATCGTTGTTCGATATTAAACATTATATGTCTAGTCCATATAGAAGATAGCATCCTTGAAATTCCACTTCGATTTATTGGAGGCATAGGAGCTAATGATCTTCCCCTCAAAACCTTCTGCAGTCTTCGTCTCAACGGAAACTCTATTCTTCGAGTTGCCGGGACCAAAAATGCCACTTTGAACCCCTGACTTTCCTGCTCTAGTCAGTCGGCATGTACGTTAAAAAACGGATCCAGAATCTGCACCTTCTCCCACCTCTCAAAGCACTGCTGTCTCTAGGAATTACTGTCATAGCCTACCTGACCTTACTGCTTCTGCCCTGCAGCTGCTGGGTCTATCCCGTTCACAGTCACTAAAAGGGATCCTTTCAAGCTTGAGTGTGTCATTTTTCTGCTGAAAACACCCATCCTGTGAATCAGGCACTGTCATCTCCACTTTAGCGTAGGCTTGAAATTTTTAAATTTTTTAATCTGAAAGCTTTTCATTGCCTTAAACATTTAAATAACTAAATTAAAAATATATATAACCTTCAGAATAAGCACCTACAAAGCTTGCTTGAGCAGCCAGGGCCAGCGTAGCCCTACTTCACTTGCTCTTTTTCCTCTCCGCCTCCTTGCTGACCCTCACATAACCAGATCCGATGCTCTCCTCCTGATACAGGCATGGCTCTTTCCCTTTCTTCTCTGTTCAAATAATCCTCTCTGTCAATTAGGTGTTCCCTGACCAACTCTTCTAAAACAGCAAGCTCTTCCCTATGTTTGTGCACTGTTTCATTTTCCTTCAGAGCTCTTAGATCCAGACACACTTTTACACAACTGTCTGTTGTCTGACTCTCCCAATGAGAACTGCTCCAAAAGGACAGTGATTTGATTTTGTTAATTGCTGTACTCCTTGCTTTGCTCAATAAATACTTGATAAATGAGTAAGTGCAAATAAATAGAAATGAGAGTATAAGAGACAAGAAAAACCATAGATTCGATGATGAATTTTGGACTTATTTGTTTTATATCAACCATGTATTAATTTGTAGTAAAGGACTGACTTTGATGAATAAATCCATTAATGTTGAATACACTTTTAAGCAAACTTTATTTGAAACTTTATTTGAAGCCTACAGGCTTTCAAAAATTGAGTGTTTATAAACCTTTGTATTTGTTTAAAATATACAAATTAAATAATAGTTATGTAAATGGTAATAAAATTAAGGTTTTACTTTAAGATATAATTTAAGTAAAAAAGTGTTACTTTTGAAATTGCTTTTTGAAATTACCATTTTAACAAACTAAATTTCCTAGAGTAAAAATTCATACTCTTCCTGTGTGTGTGTATTTATATTCATATTTTTCTGTATATATTCTTAATTTTTTTAATTAATCACCATTTTTAACCAAAGTAATAAACTTTTGTTTGCTCCACAGAAGGAACTGGAAGACAAAAACCAAAAACCATCTAGCTAGGTTTCACACTTTATAAATTACTTAAGTTTTAAAATGGCAAAAAAACACACATATTTAAAGTAGTTGCACATTCTGCTAATTCAGTCATTTTATAATATATAAGAATAAAGATAAATCAATGAAGGTCCTGATTCACTGCAGTGAGGGTCTAGTCAAACCTCAGTAGACTCTCCAAAATATCCTAGCCCGACTAGCCGAATACTACTGTCTTAGTCCATTCAGTCTGCTATAACAAAAGCACCATAGACTGGGTGACTTGTAAACAACTGAAATGTATTTCACACAGTTCTGCAGGGTGGGAAGCCTGAGGTCAGGCTCCAAGAGATTCAGTGACAGTGTATGGAACTTCCTGGTTCATGGCAGCCAACTTCTCACTGTGTGCACACAGGGCAGAAAGAACAGGTGAGCTGTCTAGGGTCTTTGTTGTTTTTGTTGTTTAGTCGCTCAGTCATGTCTGACCCTTCGCAACCCCATGGACTGCAGCCCACCAAGCCGCTCTGTCCATTGGATTTTTCCAGGTAAGAATACTGGAGTGGGAAATACTCCAGGAAAATACATTTCCTCCTCCAGGGGATCTTCCCAACCCAAGGATCAAACCCGCATCTCATGCATTGGTGGGCAGATTCTTTACTGCCAAAACCACCAGGGAAACCCAGGGTCTCTTTTTTGTTGTTCAGTTGCTAAGTCATGTCCCACTCTTTGCAATCCCATGGACTGTAGCCTGCCAGTCCGTCCTCCACTATCTCCCAGAGTTTGATCAAATTCAAGTCCATTGAGTTGGTCTCTTTTACAAAGGCTTTAATTGTATTCATGAGGGCTCCACCCTCATAACCTTACAAAGGCCCCACATCCAAATACCATCACATTGCCATGGGCAAGTCACCATTTGATACCAATGTGCTCCTGCCACTGCCCTGTGACAGTAATAGATAATGAAATCAATGGACATGAGTCTGAGTGAACTCTGGGAGTTGGTGATGGACAGGGAGGCCTGGCGTGCTGCGATTCATGGGGTTGCAAAGAGTTGGACACGACTGAGCGACTGAACTGAACTGAACTGAAGTAATGCAAATCTATCCCTGGGACTGAGTTACCAGGAAAATCGTTAAAGTAGCAAGGAACCTAAGTACTCAACTTGCCTACTGTCAAGGCCACATTCACCAAATGGTTAACATCCTTACATTCCCCAAAGACACAGACTTCCAGGAAGATCAGTGGTTATCAATAAAGAAAAAATAATATGTGAACTACAAGTTACAGTGACCCTTCTTTTTTAGTTGACTTCAGAATGGGCTTCCCTTGTGGTTCAACTGGTAAAGAATCTGCCTGCAATGCTGGAGACCTGGTCTCAATCCCTGGGTTGGGAAGATCCCCTGGAGAAGGGAAAGGCTTACCCACTCCAGTATTCTGGCCTGGAGAATTCCATGGACTATGTGGTGTTGCAGAGTCAGACAGGACTGAGTGACTTTCACTGACTTCAGAATTAGGATAAAAATAAATACTGGAAAAAGTCAATTTCAGTAGTGTGTGAACTTAAAGAATTGACGTTTAATCTCTGGATGTCACATATTTTATAAATAGCCCCCTAGGAAGCACTGTGGCAGAAGAGGAAATACATATTTAATTCAATTTTAACATGATTGCCACAGTGAACAAATTGGGGTGAAAAAAGCATCTATGAATTCTGTTATATGATACATGGAAGTTATACTCTTGTAAATACAGTATTTATTCAAGTGTGTTTCATATTTGAATACAATGATTTGAGTTAATGATCAGAGTTAATAATTTAGGCGAATACAGTGTCTACTGGATTTTGATCTATCCAGTGAATTTACACAAATGTATTATTTAAAACCAATGCCTTATGGTAAGTCCCCAATGTGTAATAGTATGTTATTAGTATATTCATTACTCATAGAGGAAAATTTTAACATCTTTAACTGATACGTGCTCAATTACTTTCCATTCTGAAAATGAGATGACACATATGGATTTTATTTTAGTGACTAAAGGCATGAAACACGACTACTAATATTAACCGGATATGATACAGAAAATTAGAAGAGTATAAGCACAATTACACAATTCTAATTCCAAAGTTTTAAAAGGAAGATATTAGGATTATAGAGTATTAGTTGACTTTGTTCTTTTTTTCTCCTTTGAAACAACAAAAACTTAAAGAGTTAAGATTTTATATTTTCATAAGCTTTATGCTTAAATTTATATAAACAGATCAATGCTATAATTCTAGAACAAAAAATTCAAGCGCTGAATTTTTAAATAGTATAATTAAAAAGGGAATAGTTGAATTATTAAGTACTGTGCTCAAACACACACATCACCTGTCTAAGAAATTTTGAGACAATCAATCATTAAGGTTTGCAGAATACCAAATGCATTTTTCTAAATGTCACAAAGAGGCTGAGCAGAGTTTCTCCAAGGACAATCCAACTTTAGAATCTTAACCATGAAGATAAATTAAGCTGTCTTTGAGAAAGGAGAACAGAATATGCTACCTTAAGATGTTAAAGAGAAAGGTCAATGGAAAGTCTGATGAGTGTTAAAAATGTAATACAGAACAAAAAAACAATACACTGTATAAAGAAATGATAAGAAGAAAATTCAGGTATATTAGCAATTTAAAATATCTTCAAAAATGAACTATTTGCTTATTCTTTATGTCCTTTATCAATAACAACTAATTTTTTATAAAGAGTACTAGTTCTTGCTTTATTTTTAAAAATTCTTTAAGCTGGCTGGCTGCATAAACACATTATAAAATTTGAGCTAAATAATTTTAACCTTTATTAACATCACTCTATTATAGTGTTGCTAAAAAACTGGGATTATTTTTGAGCAGTTTATTTTAACTAATTTTATATGATAGAACAGTTGTACATTCAATCTTGAATATACAGGGGAAAACATAACCAATATAAAAATAATTATGCAAGCAAAATCAGCATGTGTTATGTTTTAAAGAGTGTTAGAGAATGTTTAACAGCTTGCACTGTTGAAGATTCAAGTTTTATTCCTAAAGTAGGGATAACACAAAGTGAGCATTTTCAAGAACATTCAGAAGAAAGTTGCTAAGAACAGTACTGATTTAATAACAAAAGATTGGTCTTATGTATATTACCCAGCACCATTACTTTCTCTGTTAAAACAATCAAAACTAAGAAATCAAATGCAATGCTATTTATTTTTTGTTGATTTTCACAGGTGATCCTTTGATGTTGAGTTTGTCCACAAAAACATTTGATCTTCCATATTCAATGGCTGGACTTTGATGTTTCTCCCTAAGAAATATACATGTGAACATTAATATCATTATTAAATGGTCATTAAAACATCAACACAAACTTGATAAAGGCCACTGTAATTTAAGGTGAGTTTTATCTTAAGAGTTCCGTAATAGCTTTGAAAAACATATGGCAGACAATTTCACTTAACATTTAAGACAGCAACAGCTGCTTCCCTGAGACAGATTTAACTGTTTACCTTTGAACCATGCTGTCCAACATCATAGCCACTAGCCACATCATTTACATTTAAATTAATTAAAATACATAGAATTTCAAAATTCAATCCCTTGGCTACACCACTGACATTTCACGTGTGATTCAACAGCCACATGGGGCTGGTGGCTACCATACTAGACAGTACAGATGTATAACATTTTTCATCACTGCAAAAATCATTTCAGAAAGTTCAGCTGGACAGTGCTGGGTTACAGAAAATGCCACTGATAGGGTTATGGATTTATAAACCATCTATAAGGAGCGTGCTTTTCTCTAGCTGGGACCTGAATCTCACAGGCAAACTTAGGTTTGATTATAGCACTGTTAGGTTTTCATCAATGAACTTTTCAAAGTGGTTTACAATTAATAGAGGAGCAAGTTTTCTATGGAAAACATTAGGGCTCTAAATTCCTAGACAAGTATTTTAAAATAAAAGATGCTAGCACACAAAATTCTGCACAAGGCTTCTGGTTTACTTGGTACCCACTTGTTGCTTGCTGGTTCTGGGCAGCCTTCCACCTTCTGCAGCGATCCTCCACTCTCTTATAGCCTAGAACAGATTTCTGTTTTGAGGCCTGGTGAGGCCTCTCTCTCTCTCTCTCTCAAGTCTAATGGCAACAGGAATTAGGTAGTGTTTTCAATTTTCCCCCAGAGAACCAAATTAAATTGTAACTCTAGAAACACACTAAATGTGTCCAAGTCTCATCTTTAAAGTTGGTTTTAGCATATTTGTATTTCACATCTACTCCAAAAGGTAATTCCAAACAAGGCTAAAGTTTTTGCAAAATTCTTCCAAAATATCTAATACAGATATTGTAACATACAATTTAATATGTAAGTATCTAAAAACATGTTTGCCATTAAATGCTCAATTTTGATTTATTAGGGAAGTTTCGTTCAGCCTTTTAGCTACAGTTCCTCTCCCCTTACCATATCCCTAAACGCCAGTATCTTTACCTAGTACACCGGTATCTTTACCTAGTACAAAATGTACAACTCCTACTCTCTCCAGATGAGAATCTGTTGCATAAGAATAACTGCATTATATCATTTTTCCTTAGGAGGATTTTAGTCCCACTGTCTAAAGCACAATTTGCTAGTGAGTTACTACTAGTCATACAATCCTAAAATATTATTGGGTTTCAGATACAAATTTAAATTTGTGTTGGAATACTCAGATGTAATTTAAAATTATTACATCTTTCACAAAACACTGATACAAACTACCTGGACATCAATCAAAACTTCCTGATAACAGAGGTAAAATTACATAACTTTCCTTCTAATTTGTTTTTAAAAAACACAATTTAATTAGAAATAACTTTTACCTTCTTTTAAGTTCTCGGGATCCTGAATTCTCATGACCAACACTTCGCATCCTAGAGTTACCTAGATTGTTCCATTGTCCCCTTGGCTGGTACTTCAGAATCTCATTTTGCCACTCATCATCAAATGCATGAGCATCACCTACATTAAATATCAAAATGAAAGGTAAGTAGTAAGGTGTCAACTGCCAGTAACTGCTCTGCTTCCTACACGTCCCCTGGTGTTTCCATCAGCCTAACCTTAGAGATAGGAAACTGCTTCAAATATAAAGGTCTTTGACTCAAGAGTGATATTTCCTTTTCTATTTGTTCCTCTCCTATTCCTGCTGGTAATTGGGTTACTGATGAGCTATGTTTTCACACACCTGCCTGGATATATGCTATTCTATCCCTGGACCCCATGGCCCAGTGACACTGACTTACAGCCTTTCTTTCTTCCTTGGTCATCTCACAGTGACCCCACTTTTCCTCTGTACTTGGAGGACACTCCTCCTGGGGCTGCACTTCCTGTTAATCTCACAACTTCACTACATCATTTGGCCTCACAAGTTTCTGTTTCCGTTTCCTAAGATAGGTCACTCATCTGCCAATTTGTTGCTATGAAGTAGGTAATCTAAATTCTATAATAACGATAAGTAAATGACAATACTTGTTCTTTCAGATTGCCTGTACAACAATGTTACTTTGCCAACATTTTCTTCAATATGTTAATTATTGTGAAGTATTCTGTATATATTTAAATGTGGCCACACTGCAAAGGTTAAAATTAAAGAAAGGTTAAGGTGTTGCGGCTTTCATCTCATTGCATAAGAATAATTTTCTCCAATTCCAATCTTAAGAGAATTTCTTTCTCTAAAATGAAACAATAATTAATACTCTTTACTATGATAAAAAATTTTTATTTAAAATACTTTCTAAAAACAGGAAATGAGTATAACTTAAAAACTATAATGAAAAGAGTTAGGATACTAGAAAGAATTGAATGCATTAAAGAATGAGTAGAAAATAGAGGAAGTGGAAAAGATGAGCTTGATCCATATATATTATCATCTTTAGGTAACCATTTAGAATGTTTTTGAAAAAGTAACATCGTAGGTGGCTGTTCACAATTATAGTTGGGAATTAAAATAAGCACAATATAAACTATATAGATGGTAAAATACTAATTTTGAAAAAGAAAAGTATGTGTGTTTATATGTTTATATATACATAAAACTATTAGGAATATATATACTAAAGCATTAATACTAGTATTTTGGGTTGGAATTATGGATGATTTTATTTTCTTTCTTTGTACTTTTTTATGCTTTTCAAATATACTTCTTTGATAACCACAAATATATAAAAACATTTTTACTAATGACAGCTTTACTAAAAAACAAAGGATTCCATTTTCCAATATAAGACAAAAAATAAACGATATTCAACATTAAAAATCACTATGAAAAAACAGATCTACTATGAAACAATGAAACCATAATTTTATTACTATGTTGATAATGTACTGCCTACATATACAATTCATAAACTGCCTGAAAGAACATCACATGAAATGTTTCTTTAAAAAAATTCTAACCAAGTTCTACTGTTACAGCTGCTATTTTAACTTTGAGAGGAAGTATGCCATTTTTTCTGATAACTTACATTCATTCATATTGATGAACTCTTGATTGACCTCTTCATCTCCAGTCTTCTTGTTCTTTGACTTTTTAATGACATGAGCTCGGTCATGGAGGTGATGACCAACAGCCATTTTTTCTACTCCACTATCAGAATCTCTTAATGCTTTCCTGGTTTCCTTTATCTGTGAAAATGAAGAAAATAAAAATTAGTTATTATTTATATAAATAATAACTCCTCAGAACCTACTTACCTATACAGGTAAGAACATAAATCTATTGCTCTAAAAATAATGGGTACCAACTTGTAGTAAAATTATGGTAATAATTCTCTGATGTTTCCTGACCTGCTTAAAATTAAAATGTCTAGGATAAGCAGAACCAGTATAATTATTTAAGAAAAAGAATACATGTAAGGACAACTAAGTATTCAGCAGTCATGAAATGACTTAAATACTGTTTTCATTTAAGTCACCCATTAGACAGAAAACCCCTTATTTTCTTTACTATAAGTACTAACGAATAAATGGAGAAGTGGCAACTCATACCAAAATCTGTAGGAGTCAACTGCTTCAATCATGTCCGACTCTGCAACCCCATGGACTATAGCCTACCAGGCTCCTCTGTCCATGGGATTTTCCAGGCAATAGTACCGGAGTGGATTGCCATTTTCTTCTCCAGGGGATCTTCCCGACCCAGGGATCGAACCTGGGTCTCCTGCATTGTAGACAGGCGCTTTACTGTCTAAGCCACCAGGGAAGTCCCTACATGATACTAAGTTGGTAATTTCTAGGTAAGGATGGGACACACAGCTCCTCCAGTCCAACAATAGTATTCCTAGCCCTTTTTGCACAAGGAGACAGCTATGAAGATAAACAAGTGAAAAATTATAAACACCTACATATATTATTAGAAAAGTAGATTTTAAAACTGTGGTATATTCATATTTTGGACATTACATAGAAGTTAAAGAAACCAGAGCTACACATATCAACTTGAACAAATCTCAGAAGCAATTACTGAGCAAAGTGTAGTTGCAGAGCAAAGTCACGTGTGCTGGGAAACCTGTAAAATGATTCACTATATTGTATGTGGAGCATACATAAGTAATGAAATCATAAAAGCATGCATAAAAGTGGTAGGTTCCAGGTACAGGCATACCTCAGAGATAGTGCAGGATCCATTCTGGACCTCTGCAATGAAGGAAATAGTGCAATAAAACGTGTCACACGAATTTCTGATTTTCCAGAGCATATAAAAATAATATTTATTCTGTTATTAAGTCTGCAGTAGCATTATGTCTAAAAAAGCAATGTACACACAATAATATAAAAACACTTTATTGCTAACAAATGCTAACTATGACCTGACAGCGCAGGATTGCCACAAACCTTCAGTGTGCAAAAAATGCAACTTATCTGTGAAGAGCAATAAAGTGAAGACCAGTCAAATGAGGTATGCCTGTATAAGAAAATGGTTCTCTTTGGGGAGGAAGAAAGGGAAAAGGGACCAAGGAGGGAGGAGCATATTGGAAATTTTAACTGCATTTTTGCTTAAAAAGAAAACAAAAGACAACTTAAATAGAGAAAAGCATTATGACTTCACTAAACTGGATTAAAGAAATATGGGGTATTTATATTATTCTCTATGTTTTGTCTGTACCCTTGAAATATTTTATGAGTTAAAAAATTCATTTACTTCAAATACAAACTAACTGTAGACATTTATTTCATGAAACAAAGACTTTAGTGTCTACTTCCCTTGTCAACATGTAAAAGTAATAAACATCAATAGACATTAAGGATTAAAAAAAAAGCACCTGGGGCACAAATGGAGGCAGGTGGGGTGACAAGTGAGTGAAAGTGAAAGTTGCTCAGTCATGTCCGACTCTTTGTGACTCCATGGACTATACAGTCCAGAGAATTCCCCAGGCCAGAACACTGGAGTGGGTAGCTTTTATGTTATGGTGAGTACATTGCTTTTTCAGACATAATGCTACTGCAAACTTAATAACAACAGAATAGAATAAACATTACTTTTATATGCACTGAAAAACCAGAAATTCGTGTGACCCATTTTATTGCACTGTTCCCTTCATTGCAGAGGTCCAGAATGGATCCTGCATTATCTCCCGCACCACCAGTGGGGGAGACAAAGAATGCCTTAAAATAAAAAACTACAGTCAACTTTACTGCTTTTCACACTGCTTTGTGTTTTCTTCCCTCTTCTCTTTTCTGCACCAGTACCAGCTCAAATTTTAATAAGTAAAATTTTATATGTGTGATCTATCATTCTACAACTTTATAAAGTTCCAAGAAAGCACTTACTCCTCCTGGAGCCCTGCGGGTTTGTGTTGAGGCCTGGAAAACCTTTGGAGGTTCATCTCCTACTTTGGAATAAGTCATCACGGAGGAAGAACTAAATGAATGTCCATTTGGATCCATTGAAAGGTGACCCTGGAGATAAATATAAATTGTATATCCAGTGAGTTCAATCAAATATGAAGAACTAATGTCGGAAGATTCAAATAAGCAACAAGACTAGCTGTAAGTTCTAGTAAAGATACTGTATATGAGTAGTATGATGTACCCTAATGGCACCCCCATGAAGGCCCTAACCTCCTTCCATTTTAGGTAACAACTCACACTCCCCTTGTAAGGAATAATGAATAACAAGTGATTCACCTAGAATTCCTCAAATCTTTGAGGTCAAAGACTTCAAGGCTTAAGTTTATAGATGTTATGCTTTGATGCATGTGATACTTTTATAGTCAGTGGTTAACTTTTGTGAGCAATTTTGCCAATGTTGAGCCAATTAACCATGTGCCAAGAAGTTTTATACCTTCTTGGATATCAATGCTACACTTCTAATGTCCAAGATTTGGACATTATGAGATGATCCTTAGATTTCAAACCGGATGACCAAAATAATATGGTTGGTCTTCATACTGAATCAAGTTATTATTTTGTTTATGATTAATGTTATGAGTAGAAAAGTAAGAATATTAGTACTAGTTTATAAGTATTCAGACTATATGACTCTAGTGTCTAAATATCATTCTTAAAATTCCTATTTTGAGTTATTTTTAAACACTTAATAACTTAGATGCTATAATTTTTTTAAGTAGACAAGTTATACATAATAAAAAATCTAAATTCATATAAAATGTTCATTTACAATAGTGACCTTCAGCAGAATAAATATTTTTGAGGTTGAATTTTTTATTTTGAAAATTTAAGTAATGCTATTTATCAAAATTGTAAGCTATGAGATCATTTTGATAGGTTGTGACCAGGATTTTTAAAATATGAAATAAAATAGAAAATACTAATAGACACTGTGAACGGCATGATCCTTTTCTCATGAAACTTTCATTTCAGGTGTACAATATATATAGTACACAAGTAGTGTCATGATGTAAGATATATTTTTTAGTTTCTGGGGACTACGGTTAGAAAATGGTTGAAAGCCACTATAATACAGGGTACCAATAATGGAAAACAACATTCTCATCCATCTTTTAGTACTTACAAAGTTTCTTTGTAATTCCTGCATACTGTTTCGCATATTTAACATCATTCGGTCCATTGCCTGAAAAGGGCTGACATCTGTATGCTACAGGACATTAGGAAGTATGTTATTAACTATAAATATAACACGAAAGAAGCAAATCCACCTTCCCCAAAACAGCTGAATTTCTTTTTTTTCTTGACTTTTGCTGTGGTATCTCATGCAGTGATCAACCAGGCAAAAATAATATAATGACTATACAATGAAAGCAATTTGTTAAAGAAAAATTTGAAGCATACACACAATCCTAGACAGCCAGCATATAAATGGTTAGGAAGCTGTAACACTATAAACACACCATACATATGTGTATATATCCACATGAATATACATGCAAGAACAGATAAATATACACCTACATATAATTCAACTTGCTGAAAACATAATTTGGTTGCTATTTAAATACTGAGTGGTATATTCTGGGCTGGTACAGTTTTAGCACAGATTAGTGTTCAAATTTTTCCTTATTTCTGTATATCCCACCAGGCAAATAAATAAAACCTGAGTGTAAGATAACAGTGTCATCTCCAGCAGGACCACATGGCTGATAGAAGCTGACTCTGGAGTAGCCAGCCCTCCTTTCCATCAGCGTTAGTGTTAGTTGCTCAGTCGTGTTCAACTCTGCAAACCCATGGACTATAGCCCATCAGGCTCCTCCATCCATGGGATTTCCCAGGCAAAAGTACTGGGGTGGGTTGCCATTTCCTTCTCCAGGGGATCCTCCCAACCCAGGGATCAAACTTGGGTCTTTCGCATTGCAGGCAGACTCTTTATTGAGCCATCAGGGAAGCCTTTCCATCAGAGTTGGTGCCAAGTGACGGAGGCTGAACCATTCCACTAACAGGTCTTGGAATTGTTGCCTATCACTGATTGCTCAATAGGGCATACCCTTGAAGCAAGAGGTGTGCTCCTCTCCAAGAACAGTTAAGAATTCCTCTGGAACAGTGGTTTCTTAGCCAAGAGTGATTTTTACCCTAGGGGGACATTTTTCAATAATTACACTCATTTTTGTCACAACTGAGGAGGGTGTATGACTGGCACCCAGTGACAGGGACAAGGGATTCTGTTAAATATCCTACAAAGCACAAGACTGTAGGACAGCGCCCCACAACAAGTTATCCAGCCCAACATGAAAGTAGCAGCATCAAGGCAGAGACACACTGCTCTAGAAAAGTCTCCTATTGATGTTAGGTTTTATCACTGGAACGATTACCAGGAATCAAAAAGTGAGGCACACATTCTCGTGTGTCAGCCAAAGCATCGTCTACTGTTAGAAGGAGTTTCTGGTTCCAGCGACTCCCCCGCTCAAGCAGGAGGAGTTTTTGACTCCTCCATGTAAGGCATTGTTAGGCAGTGCTGGTATTTCAGCCCTTCTGGAGATTCTTTTGCTTTGTACCCTTCTGGGACTCAGTAAAGAATTATCAAAGGTCTGTTTACGTCTCTGCCTTCTATTGGGTTTTTATTGCTAATGGCAACCCACTCTAGTAGTCTTTCCTGGAGAATTCTATCAACTGAGGCTACAGTCCACGGGATTGCAAAGAGTTGGACACAACTGAGTGACTAACACATTCACATACAACAGGAAATGGAAAAAATCAAATTCCTCTTTAGAATCTGCACTAACCATTGTGGGATTCCCCTGTGGTTCAGTAACAAAGAATCTGCCTGCAATGCTGGAGATCCAGGTTCGATCCCTGGGTCAGAAAGATCCCCTGGAGAATGGAACGCAACCCACTCCAGTATTCTCCTGGAGAATCCCATGGACAGAAGAGCCTGGTGGGCTACAGTCCATGGTACTGCAAAGAACTGGATGCAACTGAGCTACTACTAGAGAAGGAAATGGCAGCCCACTCCAGTGTTCTTGCCTGGAGAATCCCAGGGACGGGGGAGCCTGGCGGGCTGCCGTCCCTGGGGTCGCACAGAGTCGGACATGACCAAAGTGACTTAGCAGCAGAGAGACTGTCACATCACTTCACTTCTAACCATAGTACAGAACAACAAAGACACATTTAGGAAATATGATACATCTTTCCCTGGTAACTCAGCTGACAAAGAATCTACCTGCGATGCAGGAGACCCTGGCTTGATCTCTGGGTTGGGAAGATCCCCTGGAGAAGGGAATGGCTACCCACTCCAGTATTCTGGCCTGGAGAATTCCATGGACTGTATAGTCCACGGGGTCACAAAGAGTCGGACACGACTGGGCAACTTTCACACTTAGGATGCAAAGGACAGCAACAGAATTAATCTGCATTTCAGAGATTCAACACAATTCCAGAAATATTGTGAATTGTTTGTTTCAGCATTACACTGAGAATCAATGCTGTTTAAGAGATAATTCAGAGAGACTAAAGAGCTAGCCTAAGGAAAGTGAGGGAAAAAAGATCACATGTTTTGGGTATATTTTGTCTCTTCTCAATTCACTGTCAGCCATTAAAAGATGTTTCTGTACTTGTTATGTGGGTGGCCCAATCCCTTGACAAAACGGGGGAGGGTACAAATTAGAGCTGAGATTCCAGTGGGCTTTGGAGGCCTTCAGAAACTTTGTACAGCTGCTCTTCTCTTTGCCTATAATGTTCTCTCCTGAATCAGTATAGTTAGTTTCTTCTCATCATTCAAGTATCACCTCCTTAGAAAGGTTACCTGTCTAATCTTTGCTCCACCTGAACCTGTTCCTGTATCATATGCCCATTTCATCTCCTTCAAAGCACTTAGAAGCACTTTGACTATCTGAATTATTTCTTTATTGTCTGTCCCACTCTGTGAAAATAACCTCTGTGAAGGCAAGGCTATCTTCTCTGTCTTCCTCACCACCATATTCCCAGTATGTTAGAAACAATTCCTGGTACATAGGAAGGCTCAATAAATATTTGCTGAATGAATGAACGAACTAATTATCTGTAGCTCAGTTCAAGCTCATATATCCAACTGCTTACTAGATAAATCAAGCTGAACAGCCCACAGATGCCTCAACTGCAAAACACCCAGACCTGAAATGATCTTTCTGAGCACTCCTGCCCTCCTACTGGCACTGCCTCAGTGCTCTGTTCCTTAGCTCAGTGGCATTTTCACCTAATTCCTCAGGCCAGAAAAATAAGCAAAAAACTTTTCTTCCCCTTCTCTACTGATCCAACAACCCCATGAATCACCAAGCGCTATCCATTTACTTATTTAACTCTCTCAAAAGAGATTATTTCTCTATCACCACAGCTATTACTTGAGTAGAAGCTATCTATCACTCATACTTCTCAGAACACTTTGTCAGCCTTCTCGCCTCTCTGCCTCCACTCTGGCCCCTTCTAATACCTGTCTTCCCTGCAGGGACAATGCTTTTTCAAAAAATAAGAATCTGATTCTCCTACTATTTGACAAAAATTCATCAATTGCTTCTCCTGCTCTTTTGTTAAAGTCCACAGACCTTATCAGGGCCCAAAGAAGTCCCCTCTGGTACCTAATCACCCTTACCTATACCTATTCTCCAATTCACACCCTAGGGCCAAATAACTCCAAATATCTTTGGGCTCCCTAGACTCCTGGTCTTTACACATGCTGTTTCCTCTGTGTTGATCTCTCTTCTCCCTTCCCAGCTTTTCCTGGCTAATTCCTATTAATCCTTAAGGCTCAAGAAGTCTCCTCCAACTGACCTCCACTCCACCAACCCAAAGGTCTGGGCTACAGGCTTTTTTCTATCTGTGTGCCCAAAGCATGCTGAATTTCCTAATTACTTGACTGATAACTCTGTGCTACAGCTGTTTTTTTTTTTTTTCCCTTCATCACTTGTCCCACTAAAAACTCTGATCAAATAAGGCAAATTTTAAGGTAAGAAATGGCTAAAGTCTAGCACAAGAGAATTCAAAAAACTTTTTCATGAGTGGATAGATGCATGCATAGAAAGTGCTCCAAGGTGACGATGCTATTCTGTGCTACTCCCCAGATTGCCTTTAAGTGTGTTAGAAATTAGCAGCACAGAAAAAGAGGACCAAAGGCTCAGAGAAAAACAGGGGTGGGAGAAAAAAGCTGGCTGCAGAGTACTTGGACATGGGAAAGGAAAGCATGAACTGACAACAGAATCCTAGAGAAAGCAGTCAGTCTGAGCTTTTCCAGATGTGCTTGTCTATCCTCAATTTGGTGCTTTTTTACTTTTAGAAAAGTCAGCATAAGCAAGTGGAAGTCTCCAACTTTTAAACACAACTACAGGGATTCCTTTGGTAAATAAAGTGAATTGTCATCAACCAAAATGTACTTTTTCTTTTGGAAAACTGATTTTCTTTTTTATGTTGACGTGATGTACTCCACAAAACACAGGCCTAAACATTCTAAGACAAATTTAACACACAAAACAAGTTTTCAGTAACAAATGCTAAAAGCTGTTATGAAAGTGAGATGCATGCCGATTCAGTATGCTTGAGTTAATGAAAAATAAAATATTGTCAGAAAATATTGCTAAAATGGCTTGTGTCTTATGATACGAACCATACCACCAAAACTGCCAAAAGGCACAAGAGAACTCATTGCCTAGAAAAAAAATCCAATTTTGGTATGATATTTATTATACAACAATCTCTGAAAAAGAAAGTAATGCACTACACAATCACATAGTTCAGAGCTAACCAAATTACAAAATCGTTTAATCAAAAAGAGCTCAATATATATATTTAAAGTTATCTGCTTATTATTCATTATAGAGTCTGACATGAGCCAAGAAGACAAACAAGGAGACCACATATCTTTTAAATAAGACTACTTATTAAAGAGAAAGTAATTGCTATGGACTAAGACAAACATTTTTCAAAGAAAATCAAAATTCACACCAAAATTAACACATAAGGTATAATGATTAAGATTACATCATCTTTCTTTTGTTCAATGATTCCATATTTTTAAAAAATCATTTAATCTCACCTGAAACCAATTAAAAATCAAAAGTATCTATATTAATAACATTTCAAAAGCTTAGAAGAGATATTGGTCAAAAAATTTAATGGATACCTCCTAAGAACTAATATGGAATAAGAAACACAGATTTCAGAATGGATCATGCATATAGGTTTAAAGATATTTAGTCTTTGATAGGAAAAAGAATGTTAAGCATAATAGATGGAATAATAAAAATAAATATTTAGATACATAAATAAATTAAAAATGTTCGTTACTTGGAAGTTTCAAACGTTGAAAATAAATTTTGAGTTTCTTGGTAAAAGGTACATACAAAATTATACCATCATTCAGTGATAATTTTCTCCCTGTGTAAGTTATGTCAACAAAATAGAGAAAACTGTTTAAATTTTATAATAAATGGAACAGTAATCTCCAAAGTGTATTTGTACACCAATAAAATTTCTCATTGTTTCTTTTAACTGAAAGGAAAAACAGATTTTACATTGACTCTGGCACCATCTCTCAATCTGCAGATGGTCAGATGTTATATCTTGAATTATAAACTGCCTAATGAAATAAACTTACAGATTAAATGATCTAGTTTTAAACAAAACCGACCCCAAATGGACAACTGGCTTAAAAACATCCCAATAAAGAAATCATGAACTGAAGAAAAAGCTAATAGTACAAAGAAATGGCATAGCTGATGCTTTTCCTACTTTTGTAGGAATCTCTATTTTCCCTCATAACGGGGCTGATAAGGATGACAAATGCCAAGAAATGGGTGAAAAATAAAGAAAAAGGTTATCAAGTATGTATTTGAAATATAAATTTTCATCCACTGTGCTTAAAAGCATCAGCACATGGCTCACTACTTAATCAAAATACTCATTTTAAAATTTATAACTTCACAAAAAGAGAAAAAAAAAGCTATGTGTAAACTATTATTAAAAAGTTCAAATAGGACAGCTAGCATGCTCAAAAAGCCTACTCCACTGAGCTGTGCTGTTTTCAAACTAGGCAGCTGATTTGTCCATCTTCTATAGTCAATTTCTAATTTTTATTCCTACTTTCATATGTAATTATAGGACACTGACTTAGAAACAGAAAAGTCAAGTTGGGATAGAGGTCTTTTGTTGTTACTGCTGTTTGTTTTCTTTTAACTAATGTATTTAGTTTTTTTTGCTTTTAAATAAATCTTTCACACTGAGACATAAACATGTCAAATGTATCACACCCCAGGGGAAAAAAGGAGAGCCGTATCTCACCAGTATAACTCATTCAGAGGAAAAGAAGAGTTTTGGTTAAACAGAAGCTTAATGTTCCTTGGAAAACCTACTGTAACCATATGAAATTCCTATATTTAAGAATTACTACTGCCTTTCAACTTCTCTAGGGCAATGCTCAGCACTCTTGGTTAGCAAAGAGTTTTCATAGCTTGAACAAGGAAAAAAAACTCACTGGTGTTAGCTTTCTAAGATAGTTGATACAATATAATGTAATTGAATATATTATATATACCACTTGATTTTACATGGGAGAGGTAAGTAAAACTTACCTAGCAGTATTTACTATATAAAACACCATGAAACTCAAAGTTTTATGAAATGATTTGGTCTAAATCTGATATAGTAAAATCACCATTTACTTTCTACTTAATAGGTAGATGAGTACTACAGTTTCTCTTGGGAAAATGTTGAAAGATATTATCATTAAATTAAGAAAAAATAAGATGATAGGTTCACCTGTAGGTGATTAGTGTCCTTTACTCAGTGTTGGTTTTTTAAAAAAAGCTAAAAGCTTTGCACTCTTTTTGAATATTATCATACCCTTCATTAAGGTAGCCAAAACCTACATGGGGCTATTTAAAATTAACTTTAAATAATTAGAATTGAAAATTCTGTTCCTTAGTGGCACTAGGCACATTTCAAAGGTTTGATAGTCTTATGTGGCTAACCATACTGGACAGGGTGGATTTAGAACATTTAATTCATCCAGAGCATTCTACTGGATAATGCTACACACAGATTTTAGCTGACACCTATGGTTCATCATCTTCAGTTCAGTTCATTCGCTCAGTCGTGTCTGATTCTGCAATCCCATGGACTGCAGCATGCCAGGCTTCCCTGTCCATCACCAACTCTTGGAGCTTGCTCAAACTCATGTCCATTGAGTTCGTGATGCCATCCAACCATCTCATCCTCTGTTGTCCACTTCTCCTCCCACCTTCAGTCATTCCCAGGATCAGGGTCTTTTCCAATGAGTCAGTCATTCACATCAAGTAGCCAAAGTTTTGGAGTTTCAGTTTCAGCATCAGTCCTTCCAATGAATATTCAGGGTTGATTTTCTTTAGGATTGACTGGTTTGATCTCCTTGCAGTCCAAGGGACCTCAAAAGTCTTTTCCAACACCACAGTTCAAAAGTATCAATTCTTTGATGGTCAGCTCTCCTTATAGTCCAATTCTCACATCCATACATGATTACTGGAAAAACCACAGATTTGACTAGACAGGCTTTGGCTGGCAAAGTAATGTCTCTGCTTTTTAATATGCTGTCTAGGTTGGTAATAGCTTTCTTCCAAGGAGCAAGCGTCTTTCAATTTCATGACTGCAGTGATTCTGAAGCCCAGAAAAACAAAGTCTCTCACTATTTCCACTGTTTTCCCCATCTATTTGCCATTAGGTGATGGGACTGGATGCCATGATCTTAGTTTTCTGAATGTTGAGTTTTAAGCCAACTTTTTCACTCTCCTCTTTCACTTTCATCAAGAGGCTCTTTAGTTCTTCACTTTCTGCCATAAGGGCAGTGTCATCTGAGTATCGGAGGTTATTGATATTTCTTGATTCCAGCTTATGCTTCATCCAGCCTGGCATTTTGCGTGATATACTCTGCATATAAGTTAAATAAGCAGGGTGACAATATACAACCTTGACTTACTCCTTTCCCTATATGGAACCAGTCTGTTGTTCCATGTCTGGTTTTAACTGTTGCTTCTTGACCTGCATACAGGTTTTGCAGGGGGCAGGTAAGGTGGTCTGGTATTCCCATCCCTTTATATTTTACATAGTTTGTTGTGATCGACACAGTTAAAGGTTTTGGTGTAGTCAATAAAGCAGAAATAGATGTTTTTTCTGGAACTTGCTTGCTTTTTCAATGATTCAAGGGGTGTTGGCAATTTGATCTCTGGTTCCTCTGTCTTTTCTAAATCCAGCTTGAACATCTGGAAGTTCTCGGTTCACGTACTATTGAAGCCTGGCTTGGAGAATTTTGAGCATTATTTGCTGGTGGGTGAGATGAATACAGCTGTGCGGTTTGAACATTCTTTGGCATTGCCTTTCTTTGGGATTGGAGTGAAAACTGACCTTTTCCAGTCCAGTGGCCACTGCTGAGTTTTCCAAATTTTCTGGAATACTGAGTGCAGCACTTTCACAGCATCATCTTTTAGGATTTGAAATAGCTTAGCTGGAATTCCATCACCTCCCCTAGCTTTGTTCGTAGTGATGCTTTCTAAGGCCCACTTGACTTCACACTCCAGAATGTCTGGCTCTAGGTGAGTGATCACACCATTGGGATTGTCTGGGTCATGAAGATCTTTTTGTATAGTTCTTCTGCATATTCTTGCCACCTCTTCTTAATATCTTCTGCTCCTGTTAGGTCTGTACCATTTCTGTCCTTTACTGAGCCCATCTTTGCATGAAATGTTCTCTTGGTATCTCTGATTTTCTTGAAGACATCTCTGTCTCCCATTCTATTGTTTTCCTCTATTTCTTTGCATTCATCACTGAGGAAGGCTTTCTTATCTCTCCTTGCTATTCTTTGGAACTCTGCATTCCAATGGGTATATCTTTCCTTTTCTCCTTTGCTTTTTGCTTTTCTTCTTTTCTTGGCTATTTGTAAGGCCTCCTCAGACAAACATTTTGTCTTTTTGCATTTCTTTTTCTTGGGGATGGTCTTGATCACTGCCTCCTGTACAATGTCACGAACCTCTGTCCATAGTTCTTCAGGCACTCTATTAGGTCTAATCCCTTGTATCTATTTGTCACTTGCACTGTGTAATTGTAAGCGATTTGATTAATAATATGGGAGATGATTTCATCATCTTAGACAAAAGTTAATTTATGCTACTAGAAACTGGACTCGGTAGCAACTATTTTAGTTTTTCATTCAAATATTGATTGGTCTTGGCCTTCTTTTGTATTCAGAATTGTTTTCTTGACTTTCCTTACTTAATCTTCACATTTATGCAACCATATTAGTTCAGCTATGTGGGCTTTTTGGTTCCCCAAAACTTCATTTCAAGCCACACTGGCAAGACAAATATGCTGCTGCTACTGCTAAGTCACTTCAGTCATGTCTGACTCTGTGCGACCCCATAGACGGCTGCCCACCAGGCTCCCCCGTCCCTGGGATTCTCCAGGCAAGAACACTGGAGTGGGTTGCCACTTCCTTCTCCAATGCATGAAAGTGAAAAGTGAAAGTGAAGTCGCTCAGTCACATCTGACTCTTAGTGACCCCATGGACTGCGGCCTACCAGGCTCCTCCATCCATGGAATTTTCCAGGCAAGAGTACTGGAGTGGGTTGCCATTGCCTTTTCTGGCAAGACAAATATGAGGCAAGTAAAATACAAATTGTTCTAAATTATGAATTAGATAGACAACAGTTTCAAATAAATTTATCTTTCTATTAGTTATATATTTCTTATTCCAGCTCATTAAACATTCAGATGTTTTAAGCACAGGTACTCAGGAAAAAAACATTTCTTCTCTAATGGATAACCAGCAGAGTTACAGCTTAGGTGTCCTCACTAAGAACTTTACAGCTGAATTATAAACATATCTCCTTTCTGTGCTTATAAGGGAATAAAATCGTCACCTCCTACTTTCTGCATAAATGCTACCAGCAGCTCATTTATGCATGCAAATAATACAAAGCACTATGTACAGCCCTACTCTTTCTTTGCTATGTTTATAACAGATATATAAAATACTTCAATGCTTGTGTGAAAGATAAAATTTCAGAATGTCATATTTGATATTTCTGCTCTCTTTGACAGTTTTTTCCTTTGGGCTTAATTTTAGACTTTTATGGAAATTTATAGACCTAAAAGTAAAAAATAACATAATGACATTAACAAATTTAAAAATAATTGAAATGAAATTAATATATATATATAGGAATAATGTGTATGTGAGAAAGAATGTGAAGATTACTTTCATTTAAATGGCAAATGTAATTTTATCCATCAAACTTCTTAGGAGTATTTGAAACATTTTGCTCTATTTAACAACAAGATTACTGCAAATAAAAAATATGAAAGTATTTCTTTAGAAGGTCCTGGAAGTTTCCCAACTGACCAATTAAAAATCTTTATTGAGAGTAGCATGCAAACATATACATTACCATATGTGAAACAGATACCAGTGGGGATTTGCTGTATGACTCAGGGAACTCAATCTGGGGCTCTGTGACAACCTAGAGGGGGAGGAACGGGGTGGGAAGCGAGAGACAGTGGCACGAGGGAGGGGACAACGTATGTAAACCTATGGCTGATTCATGCTGATGTTGGCAGAGACCAGCACAATATTGTAAGGCAATTATCCTTCAGTTAAAAAGAAATACGTTAAAAAATGATTCCTGAGTCCGAAGCTCTACATTTGAACTGTAGAGATTTATGTTTCAGAAACTCCTGTGGATTTGTTGTTCTAGAACTGCCATTCTTGAGGCTGAAAAAGCAACACAAATAAGCAGAAAAGAAAACAGCCAATGTATATAAATATCCTGAGTTTTTTGTTGTTTGTAACCTTTTAGTTTTGCTCTCAGACAAGACTTCTGAACATATACTGTAGTTCTACAAGGCTTCTGAATAACTTTTAAATTAACTTTTAAAAGTTAATCTAAGTTTTGAGAGTCCAAGGTAGCTAAGGAGTAGGTTGGGTTTTCCTGGTCCAGTAGATAAAAAGCATTATACTACAGTTTTGGATGCTATTTTAAAGCGAGAAGAAAAAGTGTTGTATGCAAGGATATTTCCACGCCTGTCCTAATTTAAGACATGGGAGTAAATGATAAGGTGAGAAAAACCTTATCACGGTTTTTCTTCCTTATATGGTTCACATGGAAAAGAATGTCTTAAGTTTGGCTTATAATATATAACCCTACAGTGCTAAAAGTTTTGGTATCACAGTGCAATTCTATACAGTTAACACTTCATTGTCAAAGAATTCTCCTTTTTAACAGGTGCTTCCCTGTGTATAACGGTTATTTCTATAACATTAATCCTATCCTATCATCAGAGATATATTCTTTTGTAATACTTTTCTTCACTATCTTTAAAATAAAGAACTTACAGTCAAGGAATTTTCTTCATCCTCACGTCCCATACGGTTACGAGCTCTTCCTCTCCTATCAGAGATGCTGAGCATGTCTCTTCCAAAAGGTTCAGAAAAACTTCTCATCATCTGTCGCATACTTTCTCGGTGTGCGATAAAAGAATCACTATTGAAAATACATGCAATCATGTAAGTGTAAATGTTGGAATTTAAATAATAAGTAGGCAGCTTAATACTACAAAGAATGATTTGGGGCTAATATGCTTGTTAAAGAGACAAAAGGAGTTAAAAAAAACACATTTTTGAAAATGCAAAGCACTTTGATACTCTATAAATAAGGTCATAATTGCTGGATATTGGATGTTATTACATCTTAAAATGAGAGTTTTCTCACTTTTAAAAGTCTTATAATGCATGTGTAAATATGGAAAATTGAAATGGGGGAAAACTTCTACAATTAAATCCAATGTAAATGTTCAGTTCAGACTGTATAAATGTGTTTTTTTCCCATATGGTAATAAAGCTATTTCTTGGCAACTCTTACTAAAATGCAAAAAAAGTACACCAATATATTTCTGTGTGGAGAAGGAAATGGCAATCCATTCCAGTATTCTTGCTGGAAAATCCCATGGACAGAGGAGCCTGGTGGGCTCCAGTCCATGGCTTTGCAAAGAGTCAGACAAACTGAGTACTAATTTATCTTTGTGAAAATCCTAAAGCTTTTCAAATTTTGGTATTCATGGTAAGATGTTACTAAGTTTTGTTTCAATAAATACATTTCCTGTTTTTAGTAAAGTATCAGTTTTAATCATATGCTAAGATAGAACTTTACTCCAAAAATATTGTGTAGTTCTGAAGTCTTATTGCCTTAATTCAACTTGAATATAATTTCTAAAAATTGAAGAAATCTGTTATATAGAATGTTCCAAATGATTATATCGATTTTATTATAATGGTGTAAAGGTGAGTATTTTTAACTCGTCTAAAGGATTTTTAGTAATTATAATCTAGTATTTTATTCTCAGGTACATATGATTATATTATAAAATATTAAAGTAAAAAATAAAAAGAACTGACCTTCCTTATAGCTATGCCTATGTTCTTCTGCTCATTCTCCCATGAATGCTTATGTCACCAGGATTTTTGCAGGAGGAGAAGGAGGGTGTTATCCTGTTGCCTAGCATTTCTCTAGTGTGATCATAATTTATACCCCCACAACAATTTCGTTTTGGACATTTCAGTGGCTTCATACCACTCACCGTAATCAGAAAAGTCATGAAGGTGCACTTTGTACATCTGCTTTTCCTTTATGTCTTCAGAAACTTCTTTTAGAAGTTAGTCTTTAGCTCCACTTTCTTATGTTGGTGTGTTTTAGTAGATTAAAAACTTTAAAGACTTCTCTTAGAGAGATATTGATAAAATGTTCAAATAAAATCTTTGCTTATAAAAAAAACTAAATAAAATGAGTATTCTCAACAAATAAATCTAATAGGAAGGATGTTTATGAGAGTGTTTCCTGATTGTTTTGCTCTTCAGATCTGTTTATTCCTGTGCAGTATCAATTGTTCTAAAGGAAGCTGGTTAAGTAGAAATATATTTACAAATGATAAATAGCAGCTCCTTTGCATACCTGACCAACACAATAACTTTCAACCACCTCTGCAGCAGGACCAGTGCTAGTCTGGATGATAGATCCATATACTAAACAACTGTAACAAGTCAGTACTCTTACTGACTTTTGTTCTCTTGCTGTCCTTCTCTTGTCCTTTATATACTCATCCACTTGGGGACATTTCCCTACTTTTCAGCCTCCCTCCTGCTGACAAATTTTACACAAAGTCATAAAAGGAAAGTGCTCTCCACGGTGTGCAGGCCGAGTATGCTCTTAGTGCACCAGAACACAAAAATTTCAGCAGGAGTCCAAAAATTAAACTACTCTTAACCAACCCAATCTCTGAGAATGGAGTTTCTTTAGCTGAATGTTCAGGATTTAACTACAGAAATACACTTGCCCTAAATTCACTTAAATAAAATGAAGACACTAGAGCATTTAGGTTTATTTAGAGATTATTCATATTTCATTCTTTCTAGCTAAAAGCAGACTCTAATATATTTAGGAAAATCAAGTAAAAATATTACATATACAATGCAGAAAAATGCCATAAATAAGATCATCCTCCCATGAATTCTTGTAGGATAAAGTTTTGGATTTGTCTTACTGATAGGCGTGATGGGCATGGGAAATGTAACAGATTACTGTTCTTAGATTTGCCACCTATTAAAAAGTTTGATAATCACTATTTCAGCAGAATTATAGACAACTAGCACTATGAGGAAGTTGTGATAATTTAAAAATTAGATAGATCAATGGCACCCAGTAAACTGGCGGGCAGAAAGAGAGTTCCTTTATGCTTTATGCTTTCCCTGAAGTCCAAAAGTTAGTTTACAATTAAGGAATCAGAAATTGGTGTGTGTTATCTTCCCAGTTTTTACTTAAAAGTACAGAGTTTCAAGTAGTTCTGAGACCAATAAGTGAGCTAAGAAATAATTCCTAGTTTTTATCTCAAAACCAGATTATTTTGAAGTGTTTCATATCCAAGTAATACTCAAGGTGATAGCAAGAAACTGGAATTATTTTTAATCTTGTTAGATGTAAATATGGCTTTGTGGTGATGAAAGACAGTATTTTTCAGAGATGTATTTGGAAATACATGAGTAAAATACAAGAACTCTGGAATTTGTTTTAAAACACTTTAAAGACAGCAGTAGGCCGGTCGCCTTTCTCTGCTGCTGCTGGTTGGAGCCTTTCAATAAAAGTCTTTTTTCTCTCGCGCTTGCTCTCCCCCGGGAAACAGGCGGAGGCGTCAATCCGCAGACGCAAAATTTAAAATAAATAAATAAAGACAGCAGTAGCAATAGAGATAGGTAAAGCAGGTGTATATTTTGAAATCCTGATTAAGGGGTACACCCAGTACTATACTCTTACACTTTTATAATACACATTCAAAGTGTATCATGATAAATATCTTTAAAGAATAAAAAAGAAATAGAACTATGTAGAATTAAACAATTTTATACTACTTGATGTTTCAAAATGGATGATTCAAAAGAGTGTCCTTTTGCTGAGATCTCTATACTCAGTGGACATTCAGAGTTTAGGATATGGGTACAAGTATGGGGATTAAACTATTCATTCTTATTAAAATGCAGATACTTAAAAAAACACTCAGCATTCCCTTTAGATACGTGGATGAGATTCAACTTCAACAAGGAAAGATACTTCAGGGAATACTAGTTTTGGTCAGTAAACAGATGAGAATTAAACAGCTATTACTTTTCCATAGAAACATAACATTTAATAAGATTTATTTTTCTAACTGGGCTAAAAATTCAGCACTAAAGTGGCTCATTAAAAATGTTGTCCAGGTTTCTCTTTATTCAAATAGGAGTAGGTGTATCTGTACATAGAACAAATGTCAAAAAAACATCTTTTTCTTTTTATTGACACAAACAAAAGGCTGCTTTAAAAAATGGGCTCACAGTCTTGCTTTTGCGCCTGTCTGAACTGCTCAGGAAGAAATCTGGCTGGATCCTGAAGTGAGTTCAACTTATGTCCACCTAAAACAGCAGTTGCTTAGAAATAAGACTTTTAAGATTTCTCCTGTTCAAGCTTAAATTTTTTTAACAAAGGGTAAATCTCTAATGGTAGCAAGAAGTTGTTTTAAAACTTTAAAAATTAGTATAGTTTTCTTTCTCAAGTAAGAAGAGTCTTTATATTTTTTTACTTATTCATATTGTTCTCTTGAAAATTAATGTTTCATTCTTCTAGGAAAATATACTGGAAATATGATGACATTTTGCAAAGCTATTACTAGAAACAGGTCATATCATGTATATAAACTAAATTAATAATTTGAAGTATGATTAAATATTTATATGAAAAATATTCTTTCTATACCTGTTCAGTTAGTGAAGTGTGAAAGTTGCTCAGTCATGTCCAACTCTTTGCAATCCCATGGACTATACAGTCCATGGAATTCTCCAGGCCAGAATACTGCTTGGGTAGCCATTCCCTTCTCTAGGGGATCTTCCCAACCCAGGAATCAAACTTGGTCTCCCACATTGCAGGTAGATTCTTTATCAGCTAAGCCACCAGGGAAGCCCTTGCATGTTTACAGGATGCAATATTTTGCAGACTCTAAATTCAAGCTTCAAAGAATATCTAAAGACTAGGAAAATGCATATGGTATATATGAAGGAAAATAGTTTATTTATAACCATAAAATTTGGTCTAATTTTGGAGGAAAAAATCCATATATGGAAAAATAGAAGCAAAATAATGATAGTAACCAAAATCTAAAATATGCTTAAATGATGTTTGCTCCTTGGAAGGAAAGTTATGACCAACCTAGACAGCATATTAAAAGCAGAGACATTACTTTGCCAACAAAGGTCCATCTAGTGAAGGCTGTGGTTTTTCCAGTGGTCATGTGTGGACGTGAGAGCTGGACTATACAGCACTGAAGAACTGATGCTTTGCACTGTGTTGCTGGAGAAGACTCTTGAGAGTCCCTTGGATGCAAGGAGAGCCAACCAGTCCATTCTAAAGGAGATCAGTCCCGAGTGTTCACTGGAAGGACTCATGCTGAAGCTGAAACTCCAAAACTTTGGCCACTTGTTGCAAAGAACTGACTCATTTGAAAAGACCCTGATGCTGGGAATGATTGAAGTTGGGAGGAGAAGGGGACGACAGACAATGAAATGGCTGGATGGCATCACCGACTCAATGGACATAAGTTTGAGTAAACTCTGGGAGTTGGTGATGGACAGGGAGGCCTGGTGTGCTATAGTCCATGGGGTTGCAAAGAGTCGGACATGACTGAGTGACTGAACTGACTGACTGAACCAAAATCTTGGGTTGCATGATTCCCTTAACCAAATTTTCAGTATTCAGATTTTCCATGAGAATGCATTTTCATTTAAGCGAGGAAAAATTTACTTATACTACTATGATGACTATATGACCTCTTTCAGGATTGCTGACACAAACCACAGTCAAAAAGAATGAAATTTGGCACCAAACATGTTTTTTACTCCACATTATTTACCTATCAGAAGCAGGAAGAATGTTGCCCCCCGCCTAAAAAACATTTTAACTCCTGGATTGATTCTGGGTCTCTTGGGATAATCTCAACATAAGTTTTTTGTTTTTTTTTAAAGGACTAGTAATATTTCACTTCAGAATTAGTTCCTATTTTTCAGATGCTCTCAAATATATGTTATATATATGTGTATATATATATATTTAAGACTCAAGTATAATTATATATATAGCCAGTTATAGTTTTATTGCCTTGTATAAAATATAGATATTTGTGCTTCTAAGTAAAAAAGCATCACATTCTTTATTATATAAGAGTCTCAGATAATTGACATGGCAGTCCCTTCATCAAGGGAAATTCCTTTTCTCTACTATCTCTAGTAGTGGCATAAGCAGATTTGTATGGCTCTCAGATCATAAAGAAACATTGCCTAGTTTCAGTAAGGTGGGCGAATCCATAAAGAAAATATATCAAGTGATTTATGTTTGCTGCTACTGCTGCTGTTAAGTCGCTTCAGTCATGTCCGACTCTGTGTGACCCTAAGGACTATAGCTCTCCAGGCTCCTCTGTCCATGGGATTCTCTAGGCAAGAACACTGGAGTGGGTTGCCATTTCCTTCTCCAATGCATAAAAGTGAAAAGTGAAAGTGAAGTCACTCAGTTGTGTCTGACTCTTATCGATCCCATGGACTGCAGCCCACCAGGCTCCTCCGTCCATGAAATTTTCCAGGCAAGAGTTAGACACTATAAATAATGCATACTACACACAAGGAATTCTCTGGTGGCTCAGATGGTAAAGAGTCTGTCTGCAATGTGGGAGACCAAAGTTCGATCCCTGGGTCGGGAAGATCCCTTGGAGAAGGAAATAGAAACCCACTCCAGTATTCTTGCCTGGCAAATCCCAAGAACAGAGGAGCCTGGTGGGCTATAGTCCACAGGTCCCAAAGAATCAGACATGACTGAGTGACTTCACATTCACTTTCTTTCACAACACTCTTAAGAGAATCTTTTAGGGCATGGGCCATGGTTTCTAAAAATTTATAATAAAGTTTATAGCATTGGGCCTATAGTATAAACCTAAGAAATACTTGAAGAATAAATGACATTTTCCTAGGTGTCCCAGGTGGCACTAGTAGTAAAGAACCCGCCTGCCAATACAGGAGACCTAAGAGATGTGGGTTTGATCCCTTGGTCGGGAAGATCCCCTGGAGGAGGGCATGGCAACCTACTCCAGTATTCTTGCCTGGAGAATCCCATGGACAGAGGAGCCTGGAGAGCTATAGTCCTTAGGGTCACAAAGAGTTGGACAAGACTGAAGCAACTTGGCATGCAGGCAATTTCATTTGCCTACTGTTTAGAAGTACAGTTAAAATGGTGGTGTGGCAGAAGGCTTTGATATTATAAGAGTTGCAGGAATGACTATGGCTCCATCCCATCCTGTAAGCACTCCTCTGCTTTTGTGTGAATGTTTACAAAATTCATTGATAGAACTAAGCTTTATGATATAGTCAGTCGGTACCAAATGGCACTCCTTGGTCCAGCGACCATGTTATAATTGTGTTGTGTTCCTTGGCTCCTAATTCAATGGTTTGCACCTAAGGAACCAAGAAATGCCCCAAATGAACAGTTTAGCTTATCTAATAAGGTGACTTTGTTTTATTTCCTGCCGTGGCAATATTCTCAATTAAGAAAATATCAGTCTTGCATGTGTTGCATTCACTTTCAACTCAGTAAGTAGCTAAAAGTAGTGTCCTCTACTTCCAAAGTGCAAAATAAATAAGTTTAAAAAATTAAAAATAGAGATTATAGATATATATTTTTTAGCCCCTGATGAGAGAAAGGAGATAGAGTAACAGTCTGTGAAAATATGCAGGGCGTCTTTAAAGACTGGCCATCACAATACAGTGCCCACAAGAAGAGTCTGGATAGCTTAAAGAAATGCTGCTGCTGCTTCTGCTGCTAAGTCGCTTCAGTCGTGTCCGACTCTGTGCGACCCCATAGATGGCAGCCCACCAGGCTCCCCCGTCCCTGGGATTCTCCAGGCAAGAACACTGGAGTGGGTTGCCATTTCCTTCTCCAGTGCATGAAAATGGGAAGTGAAAGTGAAGTCGCTCAGTCGTGTTTGACTCTTGGCGACCCCATGGACTGCAGCCTACCAGGCTCCTCTGTCCACGGGATTTTCCAGGCAAGAGTACTGGAGTGGGGAGCGAATACTAACAATTTATAATGAAGAATAAGGCTGCTTTTCCAACCTGTTTCTGAGCCTTTCATGTCTAATAGCTGATAAGTGGTAACATAGCTATTCTTTGTAGATGTCCATGATCAGAATTTCATTTCTGTAGCTCAGAAGGTTCAAAGATCATGTTTCTGTACAAAGCAGTAGAAACTCTTGACTGGATTAGATATATGTAAACTTTGACATTTAATAATCAATGTTTCTTAGGGCATAGAAGAGGGGTCAAGACTATTTTATTCTCAAACTAATTTTCCTGTCAGTACATACATGTTTCTCTTCTTAAGCAAGTGCAAATGGGAGAAGAAAGTAGTATTCTTGAGAGAAAACTATCTCAACTCTTTTATAAAAGTCCCCAGAGAAGACCACAGTGGAGAGCTAGAAAATAAATTGTGCTCCATGTTCCCTTGTAAAATCCATAAATAAATATGTGTATCTACATTTAATAAAAGGTAGATAAGATGGTTTAAAAAAAAAAACCCAACTCTGCATGCCAAGAAGTGCTAGCTTTTAACCTTTGTGTTTTTAACCAAATTACAAGTATTATTTATTTGAAAAGGTGTATGAGAATATATACTGTGAAACAACTTTAGCTCTGAAACATATAAGGAAACCCCCAAAAGTTCCAAGCATACAATAAAACACTAAACTTCATCACTTTTAAAATTTCTCTTTAATTTACTCATGAAATGTTTAATGTGCTATTATAGAAAGGTAAACATTAAAAACAAATATATTTGGATTCAAAACTAGATTTTGTCAAAGCTCTAAAGTGTTTGACAATTTGATACCATATTTTACTAGCCTCAATTTATTTAAAAATTCTAATTTTATATCCAAGAAGTATATTCTTTTTGTCTGCCCACTTTTGATTAATTAGTAAATTTGGAGAATGTGCTTATGATTGATACCCCTGATTCTGAATTAATAAATTATTTAGAAAATGGCAGTGTTTAAACTGGGTTTCCCGGTGGCTCAGTGGTAAAGGAGTCCGCCACAATGCAGGAAACGTGCATTGGATTCCTGGGTCAGGAAGGCCCTCCGGAGAAGAAAATGACAACCCACTTCAGGATTCTTGCCTGGAAATCCCATGGACAGTGTTTAAATTAGAAAGTGCCAACATCAACAATGGCACCTATTGAATGCAAATACAGATCATCCTCCACTTATGATGGGGTGTGCATGTACGAAGTCACTTCAGTCTTGTCTTACTCTTTGTGATCCCATGAACTGCAGCCGTCCAGGCTCCTCTGTCCGTGGGATTCTCCAGGCAAGACTACTAGAGTGGGTTGCCATGTCCTTCTCCAGGCATCTTTCCAACCCAGGGATCCAACTCTCCTCTCTCCCGTGTTGGCAGGTAGTTTCTTACCACTAGCGCCACCTGGGAAGCCATAATGGGGTTACATCCTCATAAACCCAACAGAAGTGGAAAATAACCCTGTAGAAAATGCATTTAACACACCTGAGCTACGAAACATCATAGCTTAGTCTAGTGTACCTTAAACCTGAAATGTGCTCAGAACACTTATTTTAGCCTGCAATTGGGCAAAACTATCTAACACAAAACCTATTTTGTAGTAAAGTATTGAATTCCTCATGTAATTTATTGAATACTGTACTAAAAGTGAAAAACCGAATGCCTGTAAGCATATGGGTTGTTCACTTTTGTGATCTCGTGGCTGACGGAGCTGAGGCTTGCTACCCCTGCTATTGCGTACCTTGTGAAAGTATCGTATCCCATGTCACTAGCCAGGGAAAAGATTAACATTCAAAACTGAAAGTATGGTTTCTATTTAATGTGTTTTTTTTTTTTTATACCACGTCAAGTTGAAAAATGTTAAGTGGAACCACTGTAAATTGGGGACCAAACGTAATCACTTTCAGCAATCCAACAATCAACTATACCAGATTAACTACAAGACAGAGAGTAAAAGACACTAGATTGTCATTAAATAGTATCTCTTGAACATTTTCTACATGTCAGACATTAAAATAGCCACCAGACAACCCAATGACCAGACACATAATGTGAGCAATAGGGATAATATTTATATAAAAGATACAGGGCATGGAACCCCCTCTGTGTTCCTTAAGGTCAGTGCATGATTTAATAATGACTCTGTCACCTTTACCAATTCCTTACGCTTGACATATTAAGTAATGGATACTCATTTTGTTTGGGGTTCAAGTAAAAGGGGTAGTCAAATGAAATAAATATTTGAAATTTACTTGAAAATAAATAAAATTTACTTTTTTACTTGAAATAAATATAAACTCACATTCTCCTTATCTCCTCTAATTATTTTTACTCTCTATATTGCCAACTGTGGAGCAAAGAAATGTCAGCTCTATAAAGTTAATTTTATCCCAAATCTCTGTGATATGGCTGCCTGGATTTGAAGACGGCTACAGAGAATGATGACTGAAAAACCTACTGCCATGTAACTGATGGTCCTATCCATCCTAAGAGTGTTCTTTGATGTATGCCTACTATTTGTGTTCTGTTACTATTTCTGACCCTGCCTCTTGGGTTCATTGCCTTTGCTCAGAAAGAGGCATCCAAGAGTTTAAATTACACTTTTGCTAGATGTTTTAAAGAAAGTACTAATCATACATTAGTTTAGCTACAGCCATTGCTCTTTTGATATAATCAAGACAATACAACTCAAAAGTTGTCATAATCTTCTTAATTGCCGCCCATTGTACTGAGGTCACGATTACGTAAGAACCACTTCAACAGTTCAACTAAACTATGGATATATTTAGTCCCTACTCTCACAGGCTTTTAAAAGAGCAAATTATAATACAAACTTTGAAATCTGTTAAAATGACATTGTTCATAAATGTCGCAACTGCTCCTAAACACATTAAAACAATATGATAAATTTACCTGAGCCCACACACTCCTTGGCTTCCCTGGTGGCTTAGATGGTAAAGAACATGCCTGCAACGCAGGAGACCTGGGTTTGATCCCTGGGTGGGGAAGATACCCTGGAGAAGGGAATGGCTACTCACTCCAGTATTCTTGCCTGGAGAATTCCACGGACAGAGGAGCCTGGCAGGCTATAGTCTATGAAGTTGCAAAGAGTTGGACACGACGGAGTGACTAACACTGTACACCCCTTAACTATAATGAATAACCTTTAGAATAAAATCTTAATAATTTTTTTTCACATTAATAATTTCATCTTTTCTACTGTTAATTTTCTCTCAGTTATTACATTATGTTATTTGGTTTTAATATAGTACTATTACATTTAAACCAATATAATATTTTCTTTTAAAGACAAATCTATGTAGTAAACTGGTACCATTTCAACCTTTTAAACAGATGGTGATCAAGTTGCACAGAGAATTTAAGTGATCAAAATAAATTAGGACTGCAAAATTCAAACTGGCAAAACACCTGGGTTAAAAAAAAAAAACACAAACCTTCCTGTTTTAGGGACCCAACTAGATTGTGTTACATTTTTATATAATCACCAAAGGAAGAACCATAGAAAATACAAAACCCAGGAAACCCTAGAAAACTAGATCATAATTAAATAACTATTTTATGGATGGCTTCCTCTTTAAACATCACAGTATCTCACTTGAAACCGTTCACTGGGCTTGGCACTTGTTTACCTGAGGTGTTAAATGCACCCTCTGTTTCCCTGCCTACTTGCACTTTTAATAGGAAGAGGAGCGCCTTTCCAAACAAGGCTACTTTTGTAACAAATCAAGAAAGGAAACAAACAGTGCACCTGGCAACTTCCAACCACTTCTAGGGAGAGACAGCAAAACTCTCCAACGCTCTTATAAACACATATTATGGAAAATACTATTTTAGAAAACGTTTCCCTTTTCGAAGACTTGCCATCTTATTAAATATTCCCTGTCTCTCTTTTGGAGTAGAAGCAGGTGTGGAAAGGGCCCTGTAAGTATAATTCTCTTCAGAAGTTCCACCAAGAGGCAGTTACCATCCCCTGCAAAGCCTCTGCAGATGCGAAGACGGGACTCTGAGCGCCAGAGGCAAAGAGGTTAGGGGGCGCCAGGTACCCGAAATCAGGCCGAGTTAAGAGCAGCCCGCATGGGGGTCGGTTGGGCGGGGAAACCTTGCACAGACCTCTCCCCACCTCACGCCCCCAAATTTCTCTTCCTTTCCAAATCCTCCTCTCCTTTCCCTCACACACCCCTATATCCTCTTCTCCCTTCCCTTTCACGCCCCCCGAGTCTTCCTCAAACGGTCTCCTGGAGTCACCGAATTCTCTCTCTCCTTCTTTCGCGTTTTAACTGACTTTTCCCCTAAAATAGCTCCTCTCAAGATCTCCGAGTTCCCGCGAGACCGCGGACTCCCGCCCCCGACACTCACGAGAAGAAGGGATCATCCTCAAAGCTGCTGCTCAGCATCCCGAACATCCTGGCTGTGTCCGGCAGCGGCGTCCGCGGACAGATTGGCAAACGATGTAACTCGCCGCGGCCGCGACCCGAGCCAGCCTGCCCAGCACTGTCAACGCCTGTCTGCCAGCCGCAAAGGCCGTGGCCGCCTCGAAAGGCGGTGCTCGACGCGGAGCTGCTTTCCTATTGGGCACAGACCCCACACGTCACCAAGACGTAGCGGGGAAAACAGTGTGCCGCTGCCATGGCAACCGCGGGCAACTTGGTGGAGGCTAGAGGCTTGTCAACGCGTGTCTCCCAGGCGCAAGGGCCGTGGCCGTCGCGAAAGGCGGTGCTCGACGCGGAGCTGCTTCCCTATTGGGCGCAGATCCCATAACGTCACCAAGACGAGGCGGGGAAACAGTGTGTCGCTCCGTTGGGAACCGCGAGCAACACGGTGGAGGCTAGAGGCTTGGCCAAGCGCCTCCCGGGGAGCCCAACATGAAGCCTCCCGTGGGACAAGATAGCTTGTTCTCTGGGCTGCAGGAACAGTCTACCCTCTGTGTGACCTTGGGTAAATCGCCCTCGGCCTCGAAAAGGCTCTTTTCGGGAAAACGGAGATGGGTCAAGATTTGAGCTACTCTGCATCTAAAGACCCATTTACCGGCCTCATTTCGTGATCCACAGCAGAGTCCTGTCCGAAACACACTGTGGTGGTTGACCTAACGCTGTGAACAATAAAAGATGTGCAGAAAGTTTTTGAGTACATTTAGTAAATAGTGTGACTCAGTACTTGAGGGAAATGGGATGAGGCCTATTAGATTTCAACAAATTCGTCTTTTGTGAGCCTAACCGGAAAGCAGTGTTTCCCAAGTGGGAAAAGCTTAAGTTTTACGTATACATGGTTTTAAAAATAAGATGAGAATGTTGCTCTCTTCTATCCCCTTTCCAGTCCGTTTCAAGGAGCAAGTCTCACTTTGGTGCTGGTGTGTCTCTTCAACACTTCTACTCTTCTTTAACCTAAGAGTAGGACTTAGGCCCAAGGCCTGCAGCAAGCAGCCATAGCCAACTAAAATTCCATTACTGTATATTTTTGTTTTAATTATATGTATGTATAAGCCTTCTGTTTATGGCAAGGAAAGTGGTCTTAAATTTAAAGCAATAACTTTAAGTGAAAGTTTAAAAGTTTCAACATTTAAGTGAAACCATGTGCTAATTTCAGGAAATAGTACAGGTGAAATGTGGATATGTTGAGGGGGGTCGGTGGGAGGCTTCTCACATTACTGAGCTTGGAAAACACGGTCCTGAGGTGTTGTAGGAGCCTATAAAAATGTGGAGGAGAAGAAACAGAGAACATTAGAGAGAAGAATGATTAGGGGTCTAAGAAGAGAGAAAATGCACATTGCATGTCTTTCCTTCACTAACTGGGCTACCCAGCCTCTACAGAGGGCAGTCACATGGAGAGAGAGTGTTATCCATAGCTGCACAGGGCCTCCTGGGATTGGGCCAGCAGAATGGCACTCTGCCAGCATGAAGAAGTGTGCAGGGCCTGATTTGGAGGTGGCAGGAATACTCGGAGTTATTTTGGGAGCCGGAAATTTAATCCTTTGGACCTTTTACCTCCCCACCTTTAGCCAAGTTCTTTGATTCCCACCCCCCACCCCCATCCTGAGACTGATGACA
>SJXQ01007070.1:112029-131635 GCA_006408695.1 Aepyceros melampus
TTATACACATCTTCCTGAGACTGATGACATGAGGTTGGGCAGCCTTTACAGCCCAGGTTAAGACCTCATAGCCCTTCCAAGGAAGAGGATATTTTTTTTCTCCAGCCTCAGAATAAAGTTCAGAGAGCATATACATATTAGGGATATTCTTAATTCGTTTCAAGGCAAAACAATTATTTTAGAAGAACTGAAATTATTTTCTGTTTAAAATAATACAACCCAAGATGTTAAGGAGGCTACATTAAAAAAAAACCAAAACTTAAATGAAATGGGGAAAGTTATTGGTGATCAATGATAGCATTAAAATAGTTTTGAATTAAGGTCAAATAAAGGAGTTTGTGGGAAGTTTTCCCCTTTTGTTCCCATGGGGAAATTTTTCTTAGCATTGCACTGTTGAAACATTTAAGCTTTAGTCCAAGCATAGGTTAGTTCAGGGTGTTATCTGGAGCTTCTAAAAGCAGTTTGGGCCTAATGGCAAACACTTAAAAAATGTTAATAGAGGAAAAGGGAGAGTGGATGCTAAAGAGATCCCATCGGTTTCAGATCAGGTGGGTAACAGGTAGGAGCCAGAGCAGGGAAAAATAGAATTGCAAAGCAGGACTGTGGGGAGAGGGGGCCCTGCACTGTCTTATAAATAGAATCACAATAGACCATGTGTACTGATGGTGTGCCAGGTACCATGGGAGGCCCTTCATGTACATTAACTCATTAAATCCTCACAATTTTTATGGAGTAGTGATTGTTTTATCTCCATTTATAGGTAATGCAACCAAGATACAGAGAAGCTAAGAAAGTTTCCAAAAGTCACACAGCCAGAAACTGAACTGGGCGGTGCCTGGAGGTTCTGCTGGTAGGAGCTGTTTGCATGGAGTGTGGGTGATGGGCCAGACTGAGAGATGCAGATGGAAGCAGGTTATTATTTCTCAAAATCATGTAAGCAAACTAAATAATGGACTGATGCTAAAAAGTGTAAAATTCAGTGGGGATATAGTAAAATCAACATAACTTTACAAATATCCATTAGTGCCTACCCTAGTCAGACACTTATCTAGACACTGAGGTGTTGGTGAACAAAACAGACAAAAATTCCTGTTGTCCTGGAGTTTATATCTTGTGAATGGGCAAATGAAAAATGACATCACAGAAAGTACTACGTACGTTAAAAGGTGTTAGGGGCAAAAACTGAGCAGGGTAAGGGGAGTGGAAGAATGCAGTTTTAAACAAGGAGATCTGTGTAGATCTCATTGAGATGGTGAGGTTGAGCAGACTCACTAGAAGGAAGTGGACATCTATGAGAAGAGCATTCCAGGCCAAGGCAAAGGCCCCGAGGCAGCATGTGCCTGGTGTATGTAATGCACAATCCATTCATAGGTCAGAGGAAAAAGATGGGCCAAGTAAAGGGAAATTAACCTATTAGCATAATAGCTCCTGTTTGTACTTTTGTTACAGGCATTGCATTCAGTGCTTCACATCCATTTTCTTAATCCTTATAACAACTCTGTATACTAAGATGTTTATCTCCATATTACATACGGAAAACCCAGAGAGATTTGGTGATTGCCTAGTCAACTCAGGACATCCCTGGTGGCTCAGACGGTAAAGCATCTGTCTATCATGCGGCAGACCCAGGTTTGATCCCTAGGTCGGGAAGATTCCCTGGAGAAGGAAATGGCAATCCACTCCAGTACTATTGCCTGGAAAATACCATGGACAGAGGAGCCTGGTAGGCTACAGTCCATGGGGTCGCAAAGAGTCGGACACGACTGAGAGACTTCACTTCACTTCACTTAGTCAACTCAAATCCAAATTAGTCCTACTCCAAAGTGTATATTCTAGCCATCACCCTAATATATCTCCCTATAAAAATTAATTATTTATTGAGCACCTCTATGTAGTAGGCATGGCACTAGTGGTAAAGAACCACCTGCCAATGCAGGAAATAGAGGAGACATGGGTTTGATCCCTGGGTTGGGAAGATCCCCTGGAAGAAGACATGGCAACCTATTCCAGTATTCTTGCCTGGAGAATCCCATGGACAGAGGAGCTGGCAGGCAAGAGTCCACATGGTAGCAAAAAGATAAGACTGAAGAGATTTGGCATGCATACATGTACTAGGCATTTTTACATATATAACCTCTAACCTCACTACAAATTCCATTTGGAAGGTCACTGACCAAGTTCAAAGAACACAGTGAAGGACATAAGACCCAGGCCAACCCTATAACTCTACTAAAAACACTAAGAGTTTAGAATGAGTGCAATTGTATGGAAGTTTGAACATTCTTTGGCATTGAACTTCTTTGGGATTGGAATGAAAACTGACCTTTTCCAGTCCTGTGGCCACAGCTGTTTTCCAAATTTGCTGACATATTGAGTACAGCACTATAACAGCATCATCTTTTAGGATTTGAAATACCTAAGCTGGGATTCCATTACCTTCACTAACTTTGTTCATAGTGATGCTTCCTAAGGCCCACTTGACTTCACACTCCAGGATGTCTGGCTCTAGGTGAGTGACCACACCATCCTGGTTATCTGAGTCATTAAGACCTATTTTGTATAATTCTTTTGTGTATTCTTGCCACCTCTTCTTAATGTCGTCTGCTTCTGTTAGGTCCTTACCATTTCTGTCCTTTTTTGTGCCCGTTCTTGCTTGAAATGTTCCCTTGATATCTCTAGTTTTCTTGAAGAGATCTCTAGTCTTCGCATTCTATTGTTTTCCTCTATTTCTTTGCATTGTTCACTTAAGAAGACCTTCTTATCTCTCCCTTCTATTCCCTGGAACTCTGTATTCACTTGGATATATCTTTCCCTTTCTCCTTTGCCATTCACTTCTCTTCTTTTCTCAGCTATTTGTAGTTTCCTCAAACAACCACTTTGCTTTCTTGCATTTCTCTTTCTTGAGGACGGTTTTGGTCACTGCCTCCTGTACAACACTAAAGCATCTGACTGTGTGGATCACAATAAACTGTGGCAAATTCTTAAAGCTATCGGAATACCAGACCAACTTACCTGCCTCCTGAGAAACCTGTATGCAGGTCAAGAAGCAACAGAGAGAACCAGAAAGGAACAAAGAACTGGTTCAAAATTGGGAAAGGAGTACAACAAGGCTGTATATTATCACCCTGCTTATTTAACTTCTGTGCAGAGTCAGTTCAGTTCAGTTGCTCAGTCGTGTCCGATTCTTTGCAACCCCATGAATCACAGCACGCCAGGCCTCCCTGTCCATCACCAACTCCTGGAGTTCACTCAGACTCACGTCCATCCAGTCAGTGATGCCATCCAGCCATCTCACCCTCTGTCGTCCCCTTCTCCTCCTGCCCCCAATCCTTCCCAGCATCAGAGTCTTTTCCAATGAGTCAATGCTTCGCATGAGGTGGCCAAAGTACTGGAGCTTCAGTTCTACCATCATTCCTTTCAAAGAAATCCCAGGGCTGATCTCCTTCAGAATGGACTATTTGGATCTCTTTGCAGTCTAAGGGACTCTCAACAGTCTTCTCCAACACCACAGTTCAAAAGCATCAATTCTTCGGCACTCAGCCTTCTTCACAGTCCAACTCTCACATCCATACAAGACCACAGGAAAAACCATAGCCTTGACTAGACGGACCTTAGTCAGCAAAGTAATGTCTCTGCTTTTGAATATGCTATCTAGGTTGGTCATAACTTTTTTTCCAAGGAGTAAGTGTCTTTTAATTTCAGGCTGCAGTCACCATCTGCAGTGATTTTGGAGCCCAAAAAAACAAACTCTGTTTCCACTGTTTCCCCATCTATTTGCCATGAAGTGATGTGACCGGATGCCATGATCTTCGTTTTCTGAATGTTGAGCTTTAAGCCAACTTTTTCACTCTCCACTTTCACTTTCATCAAGAAGCTCTTTAGTTCCTCTTCACTTTCTGCCATAAGGAGGGTGGTGTCATCTGCATATCTGAGGTTATTGGTATTTCTCCGGGCAATCTTGATTCCAGCTTGTGCTTCTTCCAGTCCAGCGTTTCTCATGATGTACTCTGCATAGAAGTTAAATAAGCAAGGTGACAATTTACAGCCTTGACGTACTCCTTTCCCGATTTGGAACCAGTCTGTTCCATTCCAGTTCTAACTGTTGGTTCCTGACCTGCATACAGATTTCTCAAGAGGCAGGTGAGGTGGTCTGGTATTCCCATCTCTTTCAGAATTTTCCACAGTTTATTGTGATCCACACAGTCAAAGGCTTTGGCATAGTCAATAAAGCAGAAACAGATGTTTTTCTGGAACTCTCTTGCTTTTTCCATGATCCAGCAGATGCTGGCAATTTGATTTCTGGTTCCTCTGCCTTCTAAATCCAGCTTGAACATCTGGTAGCTCACGGTTCATGTATTGTTAAAAGCCTGGCTTGGAGAATTTTGAGCATTACTTTACTAGCGTGTGAGATGAGTGCAACTGTGTGGTAGTTGAGCATTCTTTTTTATTGCCCTTCTTTGGGATTGGAGTGAAACCTTTCCCAGTCCTGTGGCCACTGTGAGTCTTCCAGATTTGCTGGCATATTGAGTGCAGCACTTTCACAGCATCATCTTTCAGGATTTGAAATAGCTCAACTGGAATTCCATCACCTCCGCTAGCTTTGCTCATTGTGATGCTTCCTAAGGCCCACTTGACTTCACATTCCAGGATGTCTGGCTCTAGGTGACTGATCACACCATCGTGATTATCTGCGTCATGAAGATCTTTTTTTGTACAGTTCTTCTGTGTATTCTTGCCATCTCTTCTTAATATCTTCTGCTTCTGTTAGGTCCATACCATTTCTGTCCTTTATTGAGCCCATCTTTGCATGAAATGTTCCCTTGGTATCTCTCATTTTCTTGAAGAGATCTCTAGTCTTTCCCATTCTATTGTTTTCCTGTATTTCTTTGCAGTGCTCATTGAGGAAGGCTTTCTGATCTATCTTTGCTATTCTTTGGAACTCTGCATTCAAATGGCTGTATATTTCCTTGTTTCCTTTGCTTTTCACTTCTCTTCTTTTCACAGCTATTTGTAAGCTATTTGCTACTGAGGTGACAGCCAGGAGTTTTGTTCACACCAAACCATGAACAGGCAGCACACTTTCTGAGTTGTGTTTACTTTTATACCTCGTTTCTCTGTGGAGACGTATATTCACAGCTGGCTATTTATTGTGCATGAATTGTAACTGAGTCATATTTTATTTGGAAAAATATTGAGAGAATATCACCTTTGGGGTATTGGTTACAAGAGATATGCCTTTGCCAACGTTGTTTTAGTTGGCTTTTGAGAGCAGAAATAGAGGCTTTAGTCCTCGCTATGCTAAGCTAAGTCCCTTCAGTCATGTCCAACTCTGTGCAACCCCATGGACTGTAGCCCACCAGGCTCCTCCATCCATGGGATTCCCCAGGCAAGAATACTGGAGTGGGTGCCATTTCCTTCTCCAGGGGGTCTACCTGACCCACGTCTCTTACTTATGCATTGGCAAGCAGGTTCTTCACCAATAATAGCATCACCTGGGAAGCCCATTAGTCCCTGGGTGGGGACTAACATTCAGGTGGCAGAAAGGAAGTCTGCAAGAGAGCAGTCGGGGAGAGTTCTGCTCTAGGACAGAGAGGATGGAGGTGCTAAAAAAACTGGGGAGGGAGTGAGGGCTCACCGTAGGGTCAGAGCTGAACCAGAGATTATATTATTGCTAAATATGGGCAAGTTTTGGCATTTCCCATATTTCTTAGATATAAGTGTTTGAGGCTTGGATATTTTGAAGCATGTGCCATTTTAAAAATATAGCATATCTACATTCTTAAGCACATCTATATATATATATATTTTGTGTGTGTGTGAGAAAATATTTATTGAGCATTATATTGAGCAAGTACTGTATGTCAGTTATCATACCAGAAACTCCAACCTGTTTTTTTTAACTTTCTAAATGATTTTTAATTTTTTTATTTATTTAAGTATAAATTTATTTATTTTAATTGGAGGTTAATTACTATACATCCTGACCCCCCCACCCCGTATCATCCCTCTGGATTGTCTCAGTGTACAAGCCCCAAGCAGCCAGTATCATGCATCGAACCTGGACTGGCTATTCATTTCACATATGATATTACACATGTTTCAATGCCATTCTCCCAAATCATCCCACCCTTGCCTCTCCCACAGAGTCCAAAAGACTGTTCTATACATCTTGTCTCTTTTGGTGTCTCGCATACAGGGTTATTATTACCATCTTTCTAAATTCCATATATATGCATCAGTATACTGTATTGGTGTTTTTCTTTCTGGCTTGCTTCACTGTGTACAATAGGTTCCAGTTTTATCCACCTCATTAGAGCTGATTCAAATGTGAGTAATACTGCATTGTGTATGTGTACCACAGCTTTCTTATCCATTCATCTGCTGATGGACATTTAGGTTGCTTCCATGTCCTGGCTGTTATAAACAGTGCTGCGATGAACATTGGGGTACACGTGTCTCTTTCAATTATGGTTTCCTTGGTGAAAGCACATCTATATTTTTAAAATATAGACTTAGATAAGGGCTCACTTCCATTTAGTGACAGTTTCCATCTAAAAATTGTCTACCAAAAGTTTTACAAAATTTATGCCAACCAATACTCTCACTAACGGTGCAAAGGAAGCACCATCTCCATTTTGCAGAAGAGATGGATTCAGGGAGATGGAGTGATTTGCTAGGTCCTCTAGCTGGTGACTGGTAGAATAGGGATTTTGATCCAGATCAGACCACTTCAAGGTCATTTTCTACTCACTACACCCCTAGGCAGTTCACATAATGAAAAAAGAACTTGGTGTTGTGAAATGGCATACACATGAAGCTCCTAGGGCTGTCTGAACATTGATAGAGGTTGTTTGGTTTAAGTATATCAAAAGATTTTTGAATTTTTCTGAAAAATAAACAATAACAAAAATGTTATTTAATGAATAAAACAAAAGTTATTACTCCAAAGAATCTGAGTAACAATGTAAAGTACAAATATGTTACAATAAGTTTTTTTTCTGTGACAAATTTCCACAGAGTCTATAATGGAGCCACATGTAGTTTCAAAAATCCACAACCAGACTAACAGTTTTCTAAAATTTACTTGTTAATTGAGGTATAAATATGGTAAAGTCCAATAAGCTTAAAGGTACAGTTCAATAAGATTTACATATAATAATCCTATGTAAACACCACCCAGCTGAAGATACAAAGCATTTTAAAAATTTCATGTTCCCTCCTAGATCATCTCTCTCAAAGGTAACTAGCATCCTGAGATTTTCTTCTTTTGCTTAACATGTTTGAAAAATTCACTTGTATTGTTGCCTACAGCAGTGGTTTATTCTTTTTCATTGCTGTGTAGTATTTTATTGTAGGATTTACCATAAGTAATTTACCCATCTACTGCTGAAAAAAATTTTTTTTGATTAAGACTAACGCTGCCATGACCTTCTTATACATGACTTGATTAATTTTTCTTCTAATTTTTTGGTTAGGCTGAACAGCTAATGGGATCTTAGTTCCTCAGCCAGGGATTGAACCCTGTGCCCTGGCAGTGAAAGTGCCAAGTCCTAACTGTTGGACTTCCAGGGAATTCCCAGGACTTGATTAATTTAAAAAATCATTTTAACATTCAGTTCTTTTAAAATCTTTATTTTCACTGAAATTTGGAAAACTTTCTACAGATAATAATTTCATAAGGAGGGTTTTTCTATTGAGTCAACTCTTTGATGTTTGCAACTGTCTGTTTCTTTTGTGTCTAAAATAGAAGAACATTTTGCTGCTTTTTTTAAAAAAAATGAAAAATTTTAGAATCATGAAGCCTAAAACAAGTTGAATAGTAGGTAGCATTCTTTAAGAAATACTGTTGAGGTCATCTGTCTCAGGAACTTTTTAATGTGACTGTCTAAAGCATTATTTCAAAAGTTATTTTTAAACCTTTGATAAGATTTGGAGAGAATTCAAGCTGTGGATGGATGTCCCACTGTGAAGGCACTCATATGAGAAGACTGTCAGGGCTTGAGGGAATTATTTTGGAAAACTTTAAAAACTTGAATACCTTTATCTTTGTCATATGCTTAGATGCTTTTGCTATTTGAAATGGTAGGAAAATTTTGCTTCCATCTTAGAGGAAGTGTTCTTAATCTCAAAGCCATGCAAGTTTTAATGCTGCCTGGGATAAATATTTGGGGATAACCGATAAAAGGGTGACAAGGAGTTAATAATAAGTAGCTCCAAGCTATAACTGGTTTCTTCCTAATTCATATCTCCCTCAGACCTGGAAGCCCCTGGACCCTGATGAGAGAAACTGAGGTGGGCCAGGCCTGGGTTAGCTGGTGGGCAGAATGCTGTGGTCTGCTGAGTGTTCTTAATAATTAAAGCTAAAACCTACTATGTGCTAGGCACATTAATTCACAGCAGTTCTGTTACTGTTTTATAGAATTAAGTAAACACAGGCTTTAGAGAGTGAAATATGATAATTTGTGCAAGAGCATATTGCTAAGAAGCAATAAAGGTGGGACGGGACATCAGGTTGTCTGGCTTTAGAACCTGGGCTCTTATTCAGTGCACTGGCTGCAGCGCCCACTGTCTAGCACGTAAGAGACTAGCTGTCTCTACATCCAGCTGAGAATGGGGCTTTACCTAGAGCCCACGTCAGAAACACAAGACCAATAAGGGCCAGGTAAGAAATAAAAGTGGGAAAAGTGGAATAGGTAAGACAGTGAGGAGAATAACAACAAACATGTATTGAGCTTCCACTGTGTACCAGGCACTTTAAGTGCTTTACATGTTTTAACTCTCTTAATCTTTCAAACAGTCTAATGAGATAGGTGCTATTATTACACCCATTTTACATAAGAGGAAGCAAAGGGTCAGTGAAGAGAAATCACGTACTCAAGGTCATATAGCGGGAAGTGGGACCTGGCGAGTCTTGCTGGGCACCTGTGCTGTATGGCCATGGGCTCCTAGGGGGCCTGCGTGGTGGGGCACTGAATGGGTTTGTCTCTAGCAGACCGGATTGCCCTGCAGAAATTCATGTCCACTGGTAGTATGGGATTTCATACGAAACCTTCCAATTTTTAAAAGTGAGCAATTAGAAAAACAAGATACCTTAGAAGGCAAACAAAACAAGCCTGTGGGCTGAATCTGGCCCAAGCCTGTGATCTAGTTACTGTGAAAGTGAGCTGCCATGGCAGGAAAGGATACTTGAGCCTGGCACATCTGGGTACACTGGCTTCTGAATGTAGCTCAGAACCACACTGACAGTGAAGCCTGTCCTGTGAGAACTGAGAAGCGCCCTGACTCCCAGACAAAGGCCTTTGTAAGTGGACGCCAGTCACCAGATTACTGGCTGTCCATATCTTAAAATATTGATACCATGAAGCAGTAGCTTCATTTCTGCAAGGTATTTAGATTATAAACTAATGTTTTCATCTGGTTTGCATAAGCTTAGCAAAAGTTGATTAGCAGTTTGGGGTATTACATTATCTTTCTAGTTCTGTGTCTTAAAGTAGATCTGAAATCATCTTGCCTGTTCTCTAAAAAGTTCACATTCCAGTTTTTCAAACTCAAGTACTTGTGGGTTTTGACTCCAGCTCTCAGTAAGCCCCTCCCTCAGTGGGAGGTAAGGAAAGAGCCAGTCTCCTCTTTGCCAGTGGGACAGCAGTCTTGCTTAAGACTGTCCTCCCTGTAGAGCTTTGGAAAAATCAGACTCATAATATATGCAATAAAATATCAAAAGCTTATTTACCCATAGAAAAACAATCTATTCTAAATGTGACTGGATGCCTCCAAGAGTTTTTTCCCTCTTAACATTGTTCACTTGTTACTTGTTTTGTCACTGTCCAGCATGTATAGGAGAAACATAGGTTTTATTTTTTTTAATTGATTTTTATTTTTTAGTTTGTTTTGCTTTACAATACTGTATTCATTTTGCTATACGTTGACATGAATCAGCCACGAGTGTACAGGAACTCCCAATCCTGACCCCCTCCTTCCCCCTCCCCCTTTTTTTAGTTTGTTTTGCTTTACAATACTGTATTCGTTTTGCTATACATTGACATGAATCAGCCACGAGTGTACATGAACTCCCAATCCCAACCCCCACCTCCCCGCTCCTGCCCCACACCATCTCTCTGGATTATCCCCGTGCATCAGTCCCAAGCATCCTGCATCCTGCATCGAACCTAGACCGGCGATTCCTTTCACTTATGATATCATACATGTTACACTGCCACTCTCCCAAATCATCCCACCCTCTCCCTCTCCCAGAGTCCAAAAGACTGTTCTATACATCTGTCTCTTTTGCTGTCTTGCGTACAGGTTTATCATTACCATCTTTCTAAATTCCATATATATGTGTAAGTATACTGTATTGGTGTTTTTCTTTCTGGGTTACTTCACTCTGTATAATCGGCTCCAGCTTCATCCACCTCATTAGAACTGATTCAAATGTATTCTTTTTAATGGCTGAGTAATACTCCATTGTGTATATGTACCAGAGCTTTCTTATCCATTCATCTGCTGATGGACATCTAGGTTGCTTCCATGTCCTGGCTATTATAAATAGTGCTGCGATGAACATTGGGGTACACGTCTCTTTCAATTCTGGTTTCCTTGGTGTGTATGCCCAACATATTTGGAATTTAATTTGTTTTCTTCATTTTCTCCCCTTCAAATCCTTATTATTCATACTGGGCATGTACTCTAGGTTCTTAGAAAAAAAGTGTTTAAGGGTTGTACTAGTTTCTTAGAGCAATACTGCAAACTAGGTGGCTGAAACAACAGATGTTTAGTCTCTCACAGTTCTGGAGGATAGCAGGCAAGCTGTCAGTAGGGCCATGCTGGCTTGGAAGGCTCTGGGGAAGAATCCTTGCTGCTCCTTGGCTTGTCCCCATCTCTCTAGTCTCTGCCTCAGTCATCACATGGCCTGCTCCCCATGTGTTTCTGAATCCAAATTCCCCTTTCCTTGTAAGGATGCCAGGCAGTAGATTTGGGACCCATCCTAATCCAGTGTGACTTGATTACAACTGCAAGGACCCTAATTCCAAATAAGGTCATACTCACAGGTTCCAGGTGGACATGAATTTTGGGGAGATGCCCTTCAACCCAGTGCATGCATTATTAGTACAAAAATTATCAGAATAGGTAGAAAAATTCTCAGGATTAATCACTAATAAGACTGGGAATGCCAAGTTGCTTTAGTTGTGTCCGACTGTGACCCCATGGACTGTAGCCCACCAGGCTCTTGTCCATGGGATTCTCTAGACAAGAATTCTGGAGTGACTTGCCATTTCCTCCTCCAGGGGATCTTCCCAACCCAGGGATTAAACTTATCTTCTGCGGCTCTTGCACTGCAGGTGGATTCTTTACCATTGAGCCATAGGAGGAGCCCAAGATTGGGAATATATGCCAACAATCAGCTGACAAGTTTGCAGGTGTGTAATTCTGCAGAACTTTACAGCATGCATTTACAATATTAACCTCATTCCTTCTAACTTCCTGCTGTCTCTACTTTCATTCTCTTCTTGGCCCTAGTTTCTTCACTGACTTGTTACAATTTCTCTTTTATCTGGCCATATCCTTTGAATTATAAAATACTTGATGCTTCTCTGGAACAAAGAATGATAGGGATAAATAAATAAAATAATAACATAACCACCATTAATTTGATGGTAGTGTTGAGATATTGGCCTCCATTTAAGAACAAACTCATTATGAGAAGCCTTCTGACATGATAAAATGCCAGTGTAGATCTCAGAGTGATGTCTTTAATTGCCTAGACCTTTTTACACTAGGTATCTGCATGAGTTATAACTCTTTTGTGAAGATAAAAAGGCTACTGTAAGAAATAGCCCCAGTGCTAGAAGAGCTGTCAGACTGGAGGGCATCGCAAATGAGATTAATGATGTCTGCCTTAATATAAGAAGATTTAGCATAACCAAGATTATGGATCCTGCAGAAACCTGCCAGCACTCATTTATCTGGGATAAATATTATTTTTAATTAAAGTCCTAAGGTAGGTTATTCTTGAGCTAATGAGATCTATAGTGATTACCTTTGGGAATTAATTTTCTTTCTTAATTCTCAGTCATTTTGATGATTCAGTCTTATGGCAGTCAGCTTGTAGGACATGCTATTTCTAGCTAAAGGTGCTAGTATTTAGCTAGAACAAATAACCCAGTATTTGTTTTTATGAGCACTCTCATTTTCTAATTATATTTACCATTTAACCCAAATACCATTACAGCTTTGTCTGTCCAACTGAGCTGTATATGATGAGTCAGCTTTATAAAATCAGATCGCTCACAAGAGCATAAAGATTCAATCTAAGTGAAATGATAAGGAATATAAAATCAGAAAATAGGGCACTGCTAGTTTTAAACTATTTAATTGATTCTAGTTCTTTGCTAGGCACTGTGCCGAGTGTCGTAAACACATCAACTCTAAACCACATACAGACTCTGCAAAATAGGAATTATTATTTATTAGATATGGAATAAATGCTTAGAAGACAGGAGGTTTAACTCTATAGCTCATGTTCATACACCACACAGCTACTCTGCTATAAGGGGCAATCACCCAGCTTTCAGCAGACCTCCACATAAACATGTGTTTGTCCAGTGTATGTTTTAACCAAGTTTTCAGTGACTCTGTAGGGTTGGTGTTCTGGTTACTCCAGCTGTGTAACAAACCACCCCAAAACCTTGTGGTATGGGGTGACATTTTATTATGCTCATAGATGCTGTGGGTAAGGAGCATAGACTGGGAAATGAAGATGGCTTCTCTGTAGAACCTCAGCTAGAGGGGATTGTGGCTGGAGGTCTACACTCACATGCTGGCTGTTGGCTGGAACTTCAGCTGCAACTGAACACCAGAACACCAACAGTGTAGACCCTCCCTATGGCTTGGGTTTCCCTGGGACATGGCCATCCCTGAGTCATTGGTCATCTTGTATGGCAGCTCAGGGCTCTGGAGTGAGTATTCCAAGTGAATTAGGCATAAGCTTTTTGTGAATTAGTCTTGCAAGTTATGCTGTGTCACTTCTGATACATTCTGTTGGTTAAAAGCAAGTCACCAAGATTGATCCAGATTCAAGAAAGGGGATACAGACCCCCTCCCCTCAATGAAAGGTGTCAAAGAATTTGAAGACATGCTTTACAGCCATCACAGTAGGTAAAAAATATTCTATTACATATTGTTACCTGTCACTGATGTTTGGAGTTAAGGTTCTCATCTATCACTCTGCCCCTTCCTGCCAGCTAACTCAGTTCCTAGACATATAAGCAAGGGCATGCTGCAGGTAAATGCACCTCTATTCCTAGTTGGGATTTCTGATCCTAATTTCTAGCTGATCTATGGCCTTAATACATTGACCTGGGAAGAGCTGAAGCACTGGAAGTCCCCTTCTCAACATTTTCTTCTAAGACCAAGAGAGCCAGACTATGCTTCTTGTTTATCTTAGATGGTTTTGCTTGGCTTTTCAGGAGCTAGAGCTGAAAAAAATCCAAATTTATTGTTTCACTCACCTGAGATCACACACCTGATTAATTCAATTTTTAGTAAATTAAAATATTTGTTGACAGGAAGACCCTGCTGGGGTAGACAGAAATCATTAAGAAAAGGTTGGCTGATAAGTGCAGAATTAGAATTGAATTGAGCATTTTCCAAGTGCTTACAACCTAAGATGAATGAAAGTTTCTTTTTTTCCCTTTAAAAGAGAAAAGTTGAATAGACATGGAAACTTCCTAAATGGGAAAGGAGGCGATTATGACCAAGGGTTAAATTGATGATTTGGTGCCTCTTTTTCCCTGAGGCCTCACCTCAAGATAATCATACCATTTTGACATAGTCAGGCTGAAACATTCATGCCAGACCTCTCTAAATCAGATACATTCAGGCTCAGAGAACCACTCTTCAATGACTAGTGTTGGTCTGGAACAGAGAGCTGAGGAGCAATGGTGATTAGGAATCTCAGAGTTGAGATGCCACTGACTTCGTGTTTGAAGTGTTTGCACATAAAGCTACCACTGTCACAGCTTAATGTATGTTCATGAAAAGAATGCTTGTTGAGTAGCTTTTGGAGAGCTGGAAAAAGGAGTATGCCCTAGGTTCATCCACCTAGAGCTTGTTATACAGATTGAAGTCAAGTCAGAAAGAGAAAAACAAATGTCATATATTAACACACAGAGATGGAACCTAGAAAAACGGTACTGATGAATCTTTTGCAGGGCAGAAGTAGGACTCAGAGAAAGACTTGTGGACAAGCGGGGGCGGGGTGGGATGAAGTGAGAGCGGCACTGAAATATATACATTACCCTATCTCAGACAGGTAACCAGTGGGAATTTGCTGTGTGATCCAGGGAGCTCAATCCTGTGCTCTGTGACAACCTCGGGGGGTGGTAGGACGGAAGGAGGGAGGAAGGTTCAAGAGGGAGGGGACATATGTATATTTATGGTGGATTCATGTTGTTGTATGGCAGAAATCAACACAATATTGTAAAGCAATTATTCTTCAATTACAAAAAAAAAAAAAAAGAGTATGCCAGTCAGCAGCATTTGCTGGAACTGTTTTCTGAATAAGCAGAAATTTGAGTGTGTAGATGTGTTATGTACCTGGATCTCTTTAGGATTTTCTATATTGTTAAAGGAGATTTCTTAACCTCTCTTGTGACAGGGGAGTTGTCGGCTGACTAAGTTCTAGTGGATGAGGTATAAGCTTCCAAGTTTCCTTTATTTTCAACTTCTGAGTCTTCTTAAGTATAACTTTCATACTGCCTGGAATGTGGGCAGTGGGATGTGAATATGATGGCTAGAGCTGTACTGAACCACACTGTAGAAGCCACTGACAGAGAGGAGGATGTTAGAACAAGAGCCTGGGTTCTTGCCATATGAAGCCACCATACCCTTTTTTTTTTCTATTTAAGCCACTGTTTGTTGTTAACTGTTGTCATTGTGTATGAAGGCAAAACTAAATGGTGTACTTAATTAATCCTAATTGATGTACTGCCCTTGCAAATAATTTTATCAGCTTTGGTCCCAGCATGAAACAAATGACATACTCTAAAGAGTTTAATGAAGGCATTATATACAGAGATGTGAATAGGGTTAAAGGAGTCAATCAGGGACTGACACCAGTCTCCAGGTCACAAGGGGAGGGAGGAAGCTGTACCCGTAACAAGGTGACAGTTGTACTGAGAGAGGGGCTAGCCTGCAGGAGTTGTGGCCTTAGGAAAGCAGCTACAGCAGAAACAGCAGGGTATGAGATCCAATTTTCTCTTCCTGTGATTTCCTGTTAGAGCCTGCTATTGCTTGAACCCAAATCAGAAGCCCAGAGGGCAAGGAAAACTGGGTGATTCAGTCTGTAAAGGCCAGCTTCCTGGGACATATACAATGTCCCCTCATTATAAACTGACTTTTTAATTCTTAAATGATTCAAAGAACAGATAGAGATGATGACTTGCATGAAACTGTCCAATTTGAAAGTTTACTTAGTGTTGTTATTTACTGGTTTATGGCTTAGCAATTACACTTTTAGGAATCTACACAACTGTTAAAAAGAATGAGGTGTAGGTGGACTGCTCTGGAAAGTTATCTAAAGCATATGATCATGGAAAAAAAATTAATTGCAGACAAACCTATTTTCCTGTTCCAAAAAGAGAGCCCATGTGTCAATATCTCAATAGAAATGCGTTTGTTCAAATACAAGGCTAGGCTGGGAGGACTTTTTCTCCCAGTCTAATGGTCACCAGGTGACATTGGTTCTGTGACAACCTAGAGGGGTGGGATGGGGTGGGAGGTGGGAGCGACATTCAAGAGGGTGGGGGCATACACATACCTAGGGCTGATTCATGTTGATACATGGCAGAAACCAACACAATATTGCAAAGCAATTATCCTCTAATTAAAAATAAACTTAAAAATTTTTTTAAAGGAGAGAAAAAAAAAAGGTCACTAGGTAGGGAGAGACAATGCAGCTGACCAAGAGGGATAGGTATGTTTTCAAACCTATTTTCCTGTTCCAAAAAGAGAGCCCATGTGTCAATATCTCAATAGAAATGCGTTTGTTCAAATACAAGGCTAGGCTGGGAGGACTTTTTCTCCCAGTCTAATGGTCACCAGGTGACATTGGTTCTGTGACAACCTAGAGGGGTGGGATGGGGTGGGAGGTGGGAGCGACATTCAAGAGGGTGGGGGCATACACATACCTAGGGCTGATTCATGTTGATACATGGCAGAAACCAACACAATATTGCAAAGCAATTATCCTCTAATTAAAAATAAACTTAAAAATTTTTTTAAAGGAGAGAAAAAAAAAAGGTCACTAGGTAGGGAGAGACAATGCAGCTGACCAAGAGGGATAGGTATGTTTACATTCAAAAACTGGTTCCATATGGATGACTTTCCTTTTGTGTTTTGTTGTTATTTTTCAATGAAAATAAAAATCCAAGTCACACAAGTGTGGAAGACATCACTTAACAAAAAGCTTAATTCTTGATATAAATCTCATTTTATGTATTCTTTTACTAGCCAATGATCAAATTTAATAAATTATATGTGATCATTTGCTAGCTAGTATAAATTATATAATTTATAGAAAAATATATAAATGAATATTGAGAACATTTTGACATACTTAGCTGAAAGAGAATTAGTTTAGTAAAATGGTGGCTGTTCATATTTAATTTACAAATTCCACATCTGAACTAGCATCCAACATCCAGAACTTCCCTGATAGTCAAGTGGTTAAGACTTTGAACTCCAATGCAGGAGGTGTGGGTTCAATCCCTGATCAGGGAGGGAGAGGTTGGGGAGACGAGATCCCACATGCTCCCGGTTAAAAAACAAAAACAAAAACAAAAAGCACCACCCAAAACTTAAAACAAAAGCAACATTGTATCAAATTCAATAATTCTGAAAATTATCCACATCTAAAAAAAATCTTAAAAAAAAAATCCAATATTCAAATCTCCCATTGACATTTAAACAGTATATTTTAAATTCCCAAAGTAAAAATATATTTCAAATCTATGCTGTCTTTGATAGTAAAAGAACAGAGATCTTTATCATGGATTGTGATAAATTCTAAAATAGGTTTCTCAAAAAATAAGAATTCTTTGAAAGACTCTTGTAACCCTTTCAAAGTTCTCTAAAAGTCTGTGTAAATGCCTTCCAAAGGGATTTAGAAATTAACTGAATAATGTCTTTTGGGAATTATATTACATTATTATGGCAAGATAAACATACTTAGAAATGGAACTTCAAGAATCCAAACAGAAACTGAGTCTCTGGGAATTTCTAGACTGTGTCAAATACTAACCTATTTACCAATCATTTGTCACCTTCTCTTAACAAGTTAACCATAAAGAAAGTGAAAGTGAAAGTCCAGGCAAGAGTACTGGAGTGGGTTGCCATTTGCTTCTCCAGGGGATCTTCTCAACCCAGGGATCAAACCCGGGTCTCCTGCATTGCAGGCAGACACTTTACCCTCTGAGCCACCAGGGGGTGAGTTAAAAGTCTCTGAGCACCTTTGTTGAAAACGGCTCACATGACCTTGGAAACACAAGTGTGCTTGTGGGAGAACAAATGTTAATGTGAAAATGGTTTACTTCCTGAAAGTTCAAGTATTTTAGATGGAACAGCTATTATATAACACAGGGACTGGGCTGCTAATTATGCTTTATGGTAGTTTAACAAAATTTTTTTAATGATCTACTTTGAACATGGAGAAAGTATATTTACTGAAGATTATAACCTTGGATGACTTCTCATTTCCACTGCATGTGGTAACTGCAGTCAATTCAAATATACAGCATTATCAAAAAAGTATTTTTTCAAACTATTAATAAGTGAGTTATCTAGATTTGCTGCAGCAGCAAGAGGAAAGAAAAAAGCTACAATGGGGCTAAATAATCTAGTTAAAAAATCTACCTGTTCTTTAATATAGTCATTCAATCCTTTGTACTGATATGTTGAAAATATTTATTTACTTCTCAATTATTTGTTTTCAGTTCCACTTTAAGCTTATGATATTTTCATAGAACAGGCACAGGTAGATAAACCATAGCTATGGATTTTATTCAAGATGTGGGATTTGGGCAGTTAATTATTTAAAAGATTATGAAGGGATCATGTACTATACTAGGTTTTTTTACACTGGGATTTAAGCCTGAGTACTGTGTTACAAGATGTGAAGAAGAAAGGGTCAACTCAGTTCATCATTCTCTCTTAGCACTGCTGCAGGATCATTTTGCCGTTCAAGACCTAAAAATAAAAGGTACATTGTTGAGTTTAGTGTTGTCTTACTCTGCTGGTAGAGTCTACTTCTCGAAACAGACCTATCGTTTGCGAGGAGAGCAGTCACAGCATCCGTGTGTGGACCCTGAATGACCACATCTGTATCACTTGAAACATTATTTCCATAATTTAAAAATTGCACCAGAAAGAAAGTCTGGGCAAGCGAAGACTAGTGAGATCCTGGCTTAAACTCTGGCCCCCTGTTGCTCATCACTAATGCAACAGAGAAGGCCCTGTGTACTCTGTATTTCCTCATGGTATCCAAAGGCCTTGGGCAGTTCAGAGACATGTGGAGATACAAATCACAGAAACCAAACTCATTTGGCAACAAAATTTGTGTCTTTTTTAATTTAATTTTTTAAAATTAAAAATTATAAAAGTACACACAATTACTCTTACCCATTTTTAAGTGTACAATTCAGTATTAAACATATTCACATTGTTGTGCATCCATCTATGCCTGTAACCCTTTTCATGTTATAAAACTGAAATTATTCCCATTAAAGAATAGCCCCATCTCCCCTCCCTGCTAGGCCCTGGTAACCACCATTATACTTTCTGCTTTTATGACTTTAATTACTCATATAAGTAGAATCATATAGTATTTGTCTTTTTGTGACTGGATTATTTCTCTTAGCATAATGTGTTCAAGGTTCATCAATGTTGTAGCAGATTGTACAATTTTCTTCCTCTTACGCTAAGTGCTAAGTCACTTCAGTCACATCGACTCTTTGTGACCCTATGTACTGCAGCCTGCCAGGCTCCTCTGTCCATGGGATTCTCCAGGCAAGAATAGTGGAATGGGTTGCCGTGCCCTCCTCCAGGTGATCTCCTTGAACCAGGGATTGAACCCGCATCTCTTATGTCTCCTGTATTGGCAGGAGGGTTCTTTACTACTAGTGCCACTTGGGAAGCCCAAGGTACAGAGATATCTTTTTGTTTCTGGAGTTCAGTTCAGTTCAGTTGCGCAGTCGTGTCCGACTATTTGCAACCCCATGAATCGCAGCACGCCAGGCCTCCCTGTCCATCACCAACTCCCGGAGTTCACTCAGACTCACATCCATTGAGTCCGTGATGCCATCCAGCCATCTCATCCTCTGTCGTCCCCTTCTCCTCCTGCCCCCAATCCCTCCCAGCATCAGGGTCTTTTCCAATGAGTCAACTCTTCACATGAGGTGGCCAAAGTACTGGAGCTTCAGCTTTAGCATCATTCCTTCCAAAGAAATCCCAGGGCTGATCTCCTTCAGAATGGACTGGTTGGATCTCCTTGCAGTCCAAGGGACTCTCAAGAGTCTTCTCCAACACCACAGTTCAAAAGCATCAATTCTTC